>JADBJO010022716.1:0-27540 GCA_016801955.1 Conus betulinus
CAGTGCACCACACATTAGAACATAAACAAACCCAGACACTTTGTATCAAACGCAAAAAACACGAAAATCTGCAAAAAAAAAAATGTACATTTTTAAAGCAACATACAGACTATGCATGGAGTGAAACAGACTGGTTGGGAGAAAAGAAAAAAAAAAAAAAAAAAAGCTGGTAGTGGAAATTTTTTTTTTCCGTTTTTTTTTGTTTGTTTGTTTGCTTTTTGTTTTGTTTTGTTTTGTTTTGTTTTTTCCAGATGAAGAGGACTGTGTGAAGCATCAAAAAGTGAAGAGGTGGATTTGGTGCTTTGGGGGGGGGGGGGGGGGGGGGGGAAAATCACCGCCATAGGTGCTCTAGTGATCCGATAACTGATGCCACATTAAAAAAAAAAAAAAAAGAAGAAGAGAAAAAAAAATTTGTGTGGGGGCCGACACGTGTGTTGCCAACTCTCCGTCATGCAGTTTTCGCTTTTGTGTCGAGTTTTTTTTGTTTGTTTGTTTGTTTGTTAAAGGCTAATCATAACTGGCGCACAGCCAAAACTATGCCCACTCTCATTCAAAATGGTGCAGTCAGTGTGACAAGAGTTGGAGCATCAAGTGGCTGTGGCCCACTTTTCGGTCCGATGACGACCACTTGTTTGGCTTTTGACGCTTTTGGCTTTTAGATGTATTCGTGGCATCTTGCCGACGCGGGCAAACTAGCGACTGCCCACTCGTTGACATCAGCTGATCTCGCGATGTTGGCGTCGTCTGCTACAGTACTGAAAACTGGATCCGCGCGCAATTCGTATTCGTGTGCTGATTCTCCTCCCCAAGTCGCCCCCCCCCCCCCACCCCCCCCCCCCCCGGGTTTTCAGTCTAAATGTTCCCGTGGATTTGAGGATGGTGGTAGCCATGCAAACAGGTACAGATTGGATTTACACATTGTGCGCATGGCAGGGTGTGTGGGTGGGTGGGGGAGGGGGTGGGGTGGGGGAGGCAATTCTCATACATAATGATTTTGACCTTAAAAGAAAAAATTTCCAGTGATAATAATTATCGGCGTCGTAGCTTTCAGTTTCACGATCAGGAATAGTGATCAGTTCCCAATTTCTCTGGCTGAATCTAGTCGGAATTTTTTTTTTCTGAAGATTAAAACTAGGCTTTCTGAATAGCTTGAATTTGAATTGTATGCCCCTTCAGTGCATGTGCAAATCATTGGTTACACTTTTCTGCGCTTGTTTGTAGGTTTGTGGTTGGGTTTCCCTGTTGGGAGTTTTTCTTGCAGGAGGGAAAGGTCGACAAGTTGGTGTGAGAAGGAAGGATCGGTTCCCTCCGTACACTCTCCATCCCTTTCCTCTCGCGTCCACTTCCCTCTCTCCTCCTCCTCCTCCTCCTCCATCCCCCACCCCAGCCCCTCCCACCCCCCGCGCCTTCCAGAATCGGTTGAGTTATGAAACTCCCTTTGTGATTGATTGTTTTGCATGTGAAGTAGTGTCTGTATGCTTGAACATGCATGTAGTAGCTTTTGCTTCATTTTTTTTTTTTTTTTTTTTACAAATATTCACAGTCTGATTTAGTAATATATCGTTTTCAACAGGATGTATGCGGTCTGCAGTCCGTCAGCACCAGGCTGGAACAGGTGGAGGCTCCTGGGAAGAAGAGAGATGAGATCGACCGGAAGTTAGTGAGGAAGGTTTCAACAGCCATCACATGACCTGAACATGGGAATGGAAAGGTGGGAGAACGCAGACCACAGTTGCTAAACATGTCAGGAATGCAAGGTGTCTTTGCGACAACAAATAAAAGCCTTACACACACGACACTCATAGACATACACGCAGGCGCGCGTGTACACACACACACACACACACACACACACACACAGCGTACATACACGCGCACAACACAGATACGTGCACACGCACAGATACGTGCAACGCACATAAAACTGAGTTTTGCAGTGTCTTGTTCTCAATCACATTCCAGAAGGGAAAAAAAAATCTTTTTAAACCAACCTCAACCCCCTCAACCGTTTCCTCCCATACCCCCCCCCCCCCCCCCCCCCCCCCCCCCCTTTTCTTGGATACATCCCTCGACAGTGTTATGCTTAAGACGCATACATCAGTATTACAATGATCGTTATTTTGCTGTCTACTGCCCTACCCTCGTCAGTCCGGATGAAGGCTAAGCAGGGCTTTTAGATCATGTACTAGGTTGTTCAGGAAACGTTCACATCTTTGAAATTGCTGTCGAGAACATTGACAGCCCTGAGAAGGGCTAAATATGCGGCTTGATGTCCGAATGGTACAAGGCGTAGAATTAAGTCCACATGCATTTTAAGTCTCGTTGACGAAACAGAAGATTCTGATTTGTTCATTTTTTTTTGCTTTTAAACTTTCGATCCACCCATGAGAGATGACCTTTGTGGTTGGCTTGGTTATAAACATCACCTGTAAAGAGTACTCAGCTTCGTGTTTGTAGTCATGTTGACGTTGCTCGGCTAATGGCCTGCTTCTTTGTGAAGGGGTAAGAAAACATGGAAGATGTCCCTGTATTGGGTTATTACCAACTGGCGTACAGTGTAGAACAGGTAAAAAATTGATCTCCAATGATAAAGTCACTTGACCTCAGGCGTGGCATAAGATGGTCCTCTTTTGTACAATTTAGCGGCGCCATCACTGGCAGAGCATAAGACAGTTCCATTCTGTACAAAACGGTAAGTGAACACTGGCAGAATTTGAAACAGGCCCCTTTCTGCATAATACAGTGTTAAAAAAAAAAAGCTTTACTTATTACTTCTTGTGCGCTGGCGTCTTTATCAAAATAAGAAACTTGATCAAACGCCCCAAAATCAACCAGAATGAACAGAGTATTGTAACTTCCACAGGCTGCACACCAACAAGTAATGTCCAAGGCCTTGCTTAAGGAGTCGGGTATTTATAGACTGGCAATATTCGATTGTTTTGAGAATTTTTTATTGTGTTTGAAAATTGATTCTCCTCGGTTACATTCGTATGGCCATCAAGGTGCAAACCAGGTGGTTCCACCGCAGGTGGATGAAAATCAGAGGGATGCAGCTATTTGGGAGGAACCAGCTGGCGCAAAGATAGGGTCACGCGCGAGTGCCAAGTGACGTCAACTGAGGAAAATGTCATGTATTTGAAGATTGTATGTGACGTCGTGGGTGGAAATCTCCTCAAACAAGGGAAATAATTGTTGGGGACTTGTTCATTTGATCAGTTGCCAGTTTAAGGTGATATGCTGGCTCAGACTAATGGTAGGCCTCAAAACGCTTTCTTAGATTATATAGTGATTTAGTGCAAAACCCTAAGTGTGGGCCACACGCCGCTCTGGTACTCTCTCAGTTTGAAGTCTGCAACTGTGGATCTGCCTTTTCGGAGGTTACTGCGCCCCATCTCTGTTGGTTGCTTGGTCGATTGAGTGTCCGTTACGTCATTGTCCGGTTACTCTGTCAGCCTCGGTCAATAATTGGTCCATTCCCATACTAAACAGATGAATGTCACATTCTCCACCCCTTCCCCCTTTGTGTGTGTGTTTATGCGTGTGCGTGCGCGTGAGTGTAATGTGGTGTGTACGTGCGATGTGTGTGTGTATGTTTTTGTGTGTGTTTAAACACGACATACTGGGCTGGTACCCTCTCTGCACTGCTCATGCGGCTAAAACAAGTTTGTGTTTAGATCTGTCATGTGAATAAGAACTTCCTTCCAGTCCAAAGGAAAGAAAGAAAGAAGAAGACCTAGAACAACAAAAGGATGAAGAACAAGAACAACTGTATATGTATTGTTCCGCGTGTGTGTGTATGTGTAAACACGATGTACTGGGCTCTTTTTGCAACGAGATGGCCATCTCCCTTTGGAAGATGTGTGGCCAGAAAAGGGCCTAAAGGCGGAGAATTGACACGTTGGCATCACAGACATAGGCTTACGCTGGAACTTGGAAGTACTGGATTGTCTTCTTACGATATTCGAACTGCACTTAAGACATCTGACGGTTCAAAATTGATAAAGTCTTCCATGCAAGTCTAGTTTCTAAAAATGCGGATTAATTCTTGAATGAACATGGAGCAAACACGACGCAAAGACCTACAGTGCGTTTCCCTTTCGTCCGTTGCGCCCTGAAAACATGCTTCATGCATGGAATCACGGAACTCCAGTATATCTCTAATACACTGCGCTACACGATCCATATCTGTTTAGTAGCAGTCTGCATAGGATCTACCCACTAAGAAGCAGACACTGTCAGAATTCTTGATGACGCGATTCGTTTGTTACTGGAATCTCTGATAAAAATCCGGGGTGACTGTAAAGTCCAGGAGGCTAAATCTAACGGTCAAACCGTCAGCGACCACTCGCAGGAAGCAGCGCTTCTAAAAACTCCAGATTCTGCTGTAATGGAACTTTGACTTAACTGGTTCCACAGAAATCATTATCAGAGTTGACCTGCAGTTAGAACTTTCACAGGTTTTATTCCAGACTTTATTTGACGGAATCGATTCAGCTGGAGTTATTGTGTGTGCTGCGAAAACAGCTGGAGTTATTGTGTGTGCTGTGAAAACAGCTGGAGTTATTATTGTGTGCTGTGAAAACAGCTGGAGTTATTGTGTGTGCTGTGAAAACAGCTGAAGTTATTGTGCGTTCTGTGAAAACAATGAATATATATATATATATATATATATATATATATATATATATATATATATATATATATGTTTTTATCATCTTTTTTGCTGTTCAACATCATATCCTCATCATCACATCCACCACCACCACCATCCCCTCCTGGGAGCCCCTGCATCATCATCATCATTTCAGAGGAGAGGGAGGTCCATCCAACGACGTATGGACCAGTTTCTCTGCCCCGACTGCCGGCCATCTTCACCGCCCGAGCCAAACCGCGACCGCCACGTGCGAAACGTCCACGACCGGGTGATGGAAGTACATCTGCCCGGAGTGTTCCTTAGGCTCAGGATGTAGGGACAACTGTAAGTTTTTTGTGTTTTTTTTTTTAATTAACTGTTGAACATCAATCCTTCAACGGTGTTTCGAACATATTTACATCTAATAACCCAGTTTATTATCAGCATTCCATGGTTCACCAGGAGCAGGGGGCAGAGCGTCGCCGGTGTTGTTGAAAAGTGTCTTGCAGACGCAGCGTTTTTATTTTATTTTTTTTTTTTTTGTCTTTTGGGCACAGCTCGGCTGCTGCAGTGGCTTTTGAAGAAATACCCGTAGGGGTAGTGGTAGGGTTGGTGTACGTAAGATGGTAATACAACGCATTACTGGTGGGATGGGATACCGTAGAAAACAGGCACGGGTGATGTGTCCTCAGTGAGAGGGGTGGGTAGGAGGAGAAGGAGGAGGAAGGGGAACAGGTTTTCCTCGTTGGCCTTTTGGGTTTGCGCATCGGCTTTTTGGGTTTGCTGCACATCTTCATGATAGGACAGTATCGGGGTTCTTTCACTGCAGTGGCCAACTCGGCTCATGACATCATCGAATGGTGCTGTACGAGAGCTTTCAGCTCATCAGGGTGTCATTTTGATCTGCAGGCTTTGATTTGATCTTACATACAAGGAGGGAGGCGCACCTGATGACGCTCTTAATGGCACCAGCACCGGGCTGCACCATCAGGCAGAAAGGGGTCTCTGGAGGGGATTGATTTTAGGTGAAAGAGCAGAAAAAGTAAATTGTCAGCTTGCAGGTGGAAATGAAGTTAGGACGTTTCGACACTTAAGTGTCTTCATCGGCAGAATGAGTTGGTGACAGACCGAGAGAAAAGATAGCAACAACAAAAGAAAAAAGTGAAGAGTGTTCTCACACACACTGACACAAAGCAAACAGGTATACAGAAGGTGAGCACAACTACAAAGATATGGGAAGAGAGAGAGAGGGAAAGAAGTTGGGGGGGGGGGGGGGAGGAGGCCTGCTATAACCGACAAGGGTGACACACATACTAACAAATTAAAACAAACAAAAATTGTTAGGAGAAGCCTGGAAGACACTGCAGTCACTCCTTGGTGTTCAGTCCATCTGAGATGCGGGTGCCAAGACAGGCAATGACTGTAGACTCCATGAACAGCCTCTAAGGGCCACTTGCATGGTTCTGCCAGACCACAGCAACTCTTGAATGCTTGAAGCTGTGTTGAGGGCTGTTCAAGTGCACGCCTACAGGGTCCCTGTATCCCAGGCACATTGACCGCAGGTGCTCTGAGAAACGATCGTCTAAGCAACGGTATGTCTCGCCAGTGTATTTCTTGGTTCACAGTGTGCACGTAAGGACATACACTATGTTCTCAGTCTGGCAGTTGAACGGCACCTTGATAGTGAACCTTGTCTTGGAGCCGATGATGGTCCTTCATTGGTCGATGAACAGGCATGTTTTGCAGCCTTTTATACCACAAGGACTGGTGCCCTGAGGGAGGGATGGTCTGTCTCTGGGGGGATAGCAGCTCGCACCAGGTGGTCCCGAAGGTTGGTGTCGCGTTTGAACGCAACTAGTGGTGGGCGGGGAAAAACTTCTTGTAGGGAAGGATCGGACTGTATGATGTGGAAGTTGCGGAGCAAGATGTTTTTTCACAGCGAGGTTGTGGGGGTGAAACGTGAGGACAGCAACAGGGCGCTCGTCTTGCTTAGAACTTGAGGAGGCAGCGTTTGGGAGCGAGGGATAGAATGAGCCGACTTGAGACCCTTGTAGACCAAGTCCTCTGGATATTGTCTAGCACAAAAGAAATCCACCATCTTGTGTGCTTGATGCTCAAAGTCTTGGTCCTCACTGCAGATGCGACGGAGCCGTTGGAACTGAGCCTGTGGAATACTGTCTTTGCAGGGTTTGGGGTGGCTGGAGGTGTACAGAAGGTAGGAATGGGAGTCTGTCTCCTTGTAGAAGATTCTGGTGGTCATTCTTGGGAAGTCAGGGGCTCAGGCTGGATGGTGACAGTGATGTCAAGGAAAGAAAGGGAGGTGTCAGAGATGCTGTGGTTGAACTTCAAAGCAGGGTGGAAGGTGGACGGGAAGTTGATGAAGGTCTGGAGGGACTCTTTGCTACATGTTGCCACTCCCAGGATGTCATCGATGTAGCGCCTGAACAACGCTGGAGTATATCCTGTGTACTGGCTGAAGGCTTGCTCGTCAGTGTAGCCAACAAAGAGGCAGGCGAAACTGGGATTAATTTTAGTTTTATATCCACCCCGTTGGGGAGGTATCGGTCTTGGACCATAATGTCCGTGTGTGGGTGCCCTAACATGTCTAACTCCTGACTTTGCGCCGTGGCCTCTCGTCAGCTTTCGAGTCCATTGTAATTATTTCCTTGTGTGACGTCTAGGTGTCCTGGTGTGTCCCTGTAGTATAGGGCCGTCAGTTGCGTCTTTTTTGCACCACGCCCGTAGTTGAGTGTGCTCTCGATGTAGGCACTGTAAGGGAAGATGTTTTCGGTGCTAGTGATTTAAGCGTTGTTTAGACGTACATCCAACTGGGAAAACATGCTGTGCAGCCAGTAATTGACGGGCGCAGCATCCGTGCCCTTATCCATATCCGTACCATCCCATTTGACGATTTTATCTCTTAGATGTAAGTAGGAGTTATTCATGTCCAGATATTCAGAACCTCTGCTGATAAAGAACTCTATGGGGGCTCCAGCCGTGGTGAGGGAAGCGAGGAGATGGTAATCCATGTACTGCCCTTACTTCACGCCGTCTGAGTCGGAGGTAGAGAACATAAATCTAGGCCCATGTGTACGCATGACTGCTTATGGATTTTTGGGCTATTAGGCGAAGATGTCTCTGACTTGTTCTGCTCTTTTGTATTTGTTCCTCCGGGGACCTGTATCTGGAAACTAATGGGAAAACGGTCGGTGCTAGACTCATGTGGAAACTCGAAACCGACGGCTTTCAGGTGAAGACACAGTGGTTTCTACAAACATCGAACTATAGTGGACCATTTGATCCATCTGGAATCAGTCTTCAAAATGCCTTTCTAAATAAACAACACACAGTAGCTATTTTCTTTGACTTGGAGAAGACCAACGATACCACCTGAAAGTCTGGGATACTTTATGATCATGATCTTGGTTTTCGAGATCATCTTCCACTTTTTATTACTAAATTTTTGGCTGAACGACACTTTCAGGTTCAGGTTGGCACCACTCTCTCTGATGTTCACGAGCAGGAATTGGGTGTTCCACAAGGGAGCATACTGTCTCCTGCCCTCTTTAGCATTAACATCGACAACCTGGTTAATTCAGTTCAACAGGGTTCTGACTGCTCATTGTTTGTAGACGATTGATTTTTGTTCTCTGAGGTTTCTGATATAATCATTAACGTTTGGTTTCAAATCTGAATAGAGTATAAATAATTCGTTGTGGCATTCTTGGCCAGACAATCAGTCGCTGCATTTCCCCAAATTCCAACACGACCGGGAACCCAAGCAAGAACAATGTTGTGATCTTACTTTCAAGGAGGGAAAAAGTTTTTTTTAAAAAGTTTAGAAGTTCAGGATGATGGAGGTTAAGGTCAGCTATGTCACTGCGCATAGCTGAAACAAACAACCCTTCTCCAACTGGGGCCGTCCCAGCTCATCAGTCACCCTTCCCACCATCTCATCAAAGGACAAAGTGCAGCATACTCTCTCTAAACACGTGGGCCAAGAGCAGGATGAAGCTGTGTCTGTACGCTACCATACCTTCAAGAGTGCTGTACGCACTGGCCATATCCAAGAATCTGGATTCATTTAGTGGCGATTCCGTGCCAGCATCTCTGGGTACATCCATTGGCCTTGCACCTGCAGCTGGGTCTTCCGTCACTCCTCTGCAACTCTGCAGGATGAACATTTTGGTTTCTGGTGCAGGAGTGGACAGCTGGTTGAAGTAAACAAGTTGTACATCTCTGTGGTGCGGAGAAAGGTGCCTTCTCCAGGACTGCAGCTTCCATCAGCACCATAGACGATGCCCCCTGTTGAGCCATGGCACAAAACTGCGACAAAGCTGGAGTCGACATCCCCCATCCGTGGTTTTTGAGAAAAGTAAACCAGGGCTTGTCGCATGTGCCAAGCTGTGAGGTCCAGTTTCACTATAACGTCACATCCAAGCACGCTGCTGAGCAAGTCTTTCCAAAGCTGTGGATCATTAGCAGTTCCAGTCCTTGCAGACAGTGTTTCAAAGCTCTCATTGCCAGTAATCATGGCCAGCCCTCGAGGGTACGAGTCCGTTTTGTATCCCCACTCTTTGTAGAGCAGTGGCCCCGTAGCCACAGGAGGCTGTAAGCCACCACACACACACACACACACACACACACATAACACCCTTAAATCTAAATTTTAAAAAAGGGGGAAGGGGAGGGTGTAGGGCGCAGGGGGAATGGGGTGGGGGTCATATTATCCAGTCTTTAGTGGAGATCACCGTCTCCCACGTGAGTGACTACAGCTCAAAGAATAGTTGGCCTTAAGTGGAATTACATAAAAGAAACTCCAGTGCTGCTCATTCAAGGTTCAGCCATTCCAGTTACCCCTCCCCACCTTTCTCCACCCCTGGGGGTCCATAACCCATGGATTCACCACTGTTGAAATCCAGTACCGCCGTTCACTCATCGCCATTGGATACTGGTGGGAATATTGACTTTAACTTTCGGATCTAGAATCCTTCCCTGCCTAGCAGAGCCTCCACAGTCCTGGAGTGCACCTCACTACTGTGCTGCATTTCATGTTATGAACGGTGTGACGTGTCTGACTGAAATGTTTGGTGACATATTTGCCAGTGTTGTGTGTTAATATTTGAACAGTTTTAGTTGACTACTGATGTATGAAGATTAATTTCTACGCAAAATAGTTGTGTAATCACAGGAATAGCAGTAAATAGTTCCAGTCTTTACAAATAGCTGACAAGCTTATGACGGCTTCATTACGTACAGTATTGGGATATGAACAGCAACAGAGCATACGATAGTTTCCGTTGTAAACAGAATTGCTGTCTGTAATTGTAAAAGGCATTTCCACTACTGTATCTTCTCCTGTGTTTAACCCCCAAGGGTTTGTGACCTTGCAATCAGAAGGCATGAGTCTTTGGTTCTGCGTACAGGAACACAAATACGTTGATGGAAAATTAATTTCTACCAAAAATAGTGAAATCACTACAGGCATAGCATAAGATGATTCCATTCTGCACAAAATCACAATGTGAATGATGGCAGAGTGTAATACATTTCTACTTTGTAGAAATGACCCTGATGAAAATAAGGTAATTCGATTACAGACGGAATGGCCATCAATAGTTTGTAAAAAGCGTGTCCACTTCTATATCTGGCCATCAATAGTTGTAAAAAGCGTGTCCACTTCTATATCTGCTCCTTGTGGTCGGAAGGCTCGCGTGGCCTAGTGATCCCATAGACTTTTGTTGACAGGGGCATCAATACTCTGATGAAACACTAGTTTTCCAAAAAAACTTCTCGGCCAAGTTGTTGACAGGCCTAAACGCGTCTCCCATGTCAGAAAGGCTATCTTCTTTGTCAGGGTATCGCCCACTGTTTGCACACTACAGGCATAGCATAAGATGGTTCCATTCTGCTCAAAGTAGCCATGTGAACGCCGGTAGAGCGCAAGACAGTTCCGTTATACACAAGTTGGCCATGTGAGCACCAGCAGAACATAGGACAGTTCCTGTCAACACAGAACGGCTGTCGGTCATTGTAAAAAGCATATCCGCTTCCATATCACATTTGCTTTCATACCTTCTCCTGCCTCTGGCTGTCCAGGAAGCTGCTACCTCGGCATGGTCAGAGGGGCGTGCGTCGCCCAGAGAATCGTCAGGCTTTGCTGACAGGCGCATTAACATTTTGTTAGAGCACTACTTTTCCAGAATGCTTCAGGGCCTGCACAGCCATGTTGCTGACTGGCCAGAGCACAGCGTGGTCATTGATGCCTCTGGTAGGGTCTGTAATGTAAGAAAAAGGTATACGGTCTGTAGTAAGACATTGACGACATACATGATAAGATACTTAAAATTTATATATAATAAGATACTTAAAAAATCAGTTTCTACCGAAAATGTTGTTATATCACAAGCATAGCGTCCGACGGTACCATTTTGTACAAAATAAGCTTATAAATGCTGGCAGTGCGTAAGACATTTCCATTGTATGCAAATTGACCGTGTGAACGTGAGCTCAACATGGACAATTTGATTTTCTACACAGAATGGCAGTATGTAATTATAACACACAAAAAAAACAGAACAATTCTGCTTCCACATCTGCTCTCATCTTTAGCTCTTGGGAGCATGCGGGGTGGAGTGGGGGTTGTGACTTGTTCGTGATCGGAGGCTCAGGTGGCCAAGCGATCCCTGACTGCTGATAAGGTCTGCGCATCAGTATTAAGAGCCACAACTTGTCCAGGATGCTTCTAGATCTGTAATGCTAAGTTGCTGACTGGCCTAAGCACAACGTGGTGGTTGATGCCCATGACTGGGTTCTCCCATATCAAAAAAGGCTATGCTCTTTATGTTCAGCTATCACTGACTACATGTGCGTCAAAGGATATATATATATATATGAGATTAATTTCTACCCAAAATAGTTGTATAACCAAGGTATAGCTTAAGGTGGTTCCATTCTGTACAAAATGGCTGGTAGAGCTTTAAGACAGTTTTGTGACATACAATTTTGACATATGAGCACCATCAGAACTTCAGACAGTTCCATTCTACACAGAATAGCTGTCTATAAAAGGCGTTTCCGCATTTGTATCTGCTTCTATCCTCCCCCCCCCCCCCCCCCCCCCCCCCCCCCCCTCTCTCTCTCTCTCTCCAGGGTTTGTGACATTGTGGTCTGAGAGCACGTGTCTTTTAGTGATCCCATAGGCTTTACTTTGACGGAAAATTAATTTCCGCCAAAAATAATGATATCACTGCAGGCATAGCATAAGATGATTCCATTCTGCACAAAATCACCATGTGTGTAATAGCAGCGCGCAATACGTTATCTGATTGGTTAAAAGGACCATGTGAACCCCTGATGAACATAAGAGAGGTCAAGTCTACACGGAATGGCCATCTGTAGTTGTAAAAAGCATTTCCGCTTCAATATCTGTTTCTGCCTGTATCCCGTCTGGGGAGTAGCGACCTTGTGGTCGAAAGGCTTGCATGGCCTAGTTATCCACAGACTTTGTTGATAGGGGCATTAATACTCTAATGGAACTCAGGTTTTCCAAAATGCTCCTAGGCCAAGTTGTTGACAGGCCTAAGCACGTCTCCCATATCGGTAAAGCTATTTTCTTTATCATGGTATCGCTGACTGTTATTACACCACAGGCAAAGCATAAGATGGTTCCATTCTGCACAAAGTACCCATGTGAACGCCGACAGAGCGCAAGACAGTTCCGTTACCCACTGGCCATGTGAGCACCAGCAAGAACATAGGACAGTTCCTTTCAACACAGAATGGCTGTCGGTCATTGTGAAAAGCGTTTCCGCTTCCATATCGCATTTGCTTTCATATCTTCTGCCCCTAGCTGTCCTGGTGGTTGCCAGGTTGTCATGGTCGGAGGACATGCATCGCCTAGTGATTTGTAAGGCAGGAGCACTTTGTTGAAACACTTCTTTTCCCAAAACGCTTCAAGGCCTCTAGTCAAGTTGCTACAGTTTGATACTTTGTGTTGTTTGTTTCTTTATGCTGACATCCGATGTGTAGGTATAAAATCTGTTCTGTAATGTCATGCCAGCTTCCCCTACATGCAGTGTGTGTGGGCAGTTTTGACACCCAATGACGTAGATAACTTTGGATGACTGACATGTGGAGTGGAATTGTCGGCATTTTTTTTTTTAACAAACATGCCTGAAATCGATTTTGAGGAAGAGACAGCTCTGATATGGCCCTTAGCGGTTGCCTGGGCTAAAAAGTATATGAATTGGAAGTTTCAAAGGTCCATTTTCTTCAAATATTGTCAAGAACGCGCGCACGTACACACACACACACACACACACATACACACACACACACACACACACGCACGCACGCACGCACGAACGAACGCACACACACATGCATGCCTTGTTTGGAAACGGTATCGACGGTTGGAAAAGTTATCAGTTGAGTCCACCAGACTGACAGTTGAAGTCAGGCGGAGTGCCGTTAGAGTTGGAATTGAATTCATGGTTTTGATCAAACAGCTGTTAGTGATGATCCTGTGTGATATTCAGTTTTCCCTGAAACGTTTCTCAGGATCATTGCTAGTCCATTATGGATTGCCAATATAAATATACTGTACGGGATCGGTTGCTGGACTTGAAAATAATCTTCCTCCACCTGTTCCACTCAGTTCAGATTTCCTCCCATACAGAGAGGCTGAAGGGGGGGGGGGGGGGGGGTCATGAGACCAATTTACAAAACTAAGTGCTACAGTGGACCAGGAGAAGCTGGTAAAGAGGGAAATTTACCCGAGAATACTGAATTGGGAGGGGGGGGGGGAAGCCTATACACAGAGACTGGGGGGGGGGGGGGGGGGTACATGAGATCAATAACAAAATTCAAATTAAGTGCTACACTGGACCAGGGAAAGCTGGTAAAGAGGGAAGTCTAACCTGGGGGGGGGGGGGGGGGGGGGGGGGAGCGACTTTTTTCATGGACTTGTTATTTTAATTCTCATGCATATTCGTAAACATTTTCAGTAGTTTGTCTGAGTGCGAGAGAAGAAAGAGATGGAAACTGAACTTTCATGTATTTATAGAAATGGGTAGCACTTGGACAGCCAGTATGGGGGAGGGGGTTGAAATAGTTTTTTTTCCCAGATCGACCTTCCACCCTGCCCCATTCTGCAGATTTGTGGCCAATCAGCCAATGAGGACAGTTTGTATTTTCAATCTCTGGGGCATTGACGTCACCACTCCGCGCTTCAGGTTTAGTGCACCTCACTGATTTGCTGGTCCAGTCAGACCTGCGTACAGCCATGGCAAGGGTGGGTATAATTTATTCCCTTTTTAGTGTCTGGGACTCTACTGATTTTAAGACTAATGACGCCCTTGCCTGGCAACTGAGATGTAGTTCTAGAATGGGTATGGTTCCCTTCTGTGGTAGCGCTACCATATGTTAAAAACCGTTTCTTCGAGATATTCTTTATAATATTTTTTTTATTAACGGCAAACTGTACTAAACCCAATGTCTTCCATCGTCTGACAAGATGTAACCTTGAAAAGGAGCCGCCCTAGAGAGGGTTTTTTTTTTTTTGGCTTGTTTGGGTTTTTTTTTGTTTGTTTGTTTTTGAAACTGTCAGTTCAAACTGGTTCCATCCATGATCCAGTTCACTTTGTAGGCTTACCAGATTCACAAAGTTTGGAGACAGACTCCTAGTATCAGTCAGTTGAGCAAGTTTGTGCAGTCTACAACAGTTAAGCTCGCACTGTGGGTGAGGTAGTCCGCTTAATGTCTTCATGCAACACGCTTTGGTCTTGTGTGAAGGATTTGTGATGTGGATCAGTATTGTGACAACATTTTTTTTTTATCAGACATCACTGCTGTGTTTGTGTGGTTAGAAGCCATAAGGTTCAGTATGTGGATGAGGTTGTCGGCTTAATGTCTTCATGCAAGACTCTTTTGGTTTGTTTCAATGACTTGTTGATCAAGGTTGTGACAATTTGTTGCTTGAAGAGAATCACCCGATTCAGAAATTAAGCAATGAAGATACAGCTTGACAAGTCTGAGTGCTGATCCTTGTTGTTCAGACTGTGCAGCAGTAGATCCATGTTTAGCCGAAAGTGCCATTGCTTAGAATGTGCACCTTCTTTCCGCATAACTTGCAGTTGGAACTGCAGTAGATGCATGTTTAGCCAAAAGTGGCATTGCTTTCAATGTGCATCTTCTTGCTGCATAACTTTAAGTTGTAATTGCAGTAGATCCACATTAGCTTAAGGTGGCATTGTTCAGACTGTGCACCTTCTTGACACATAACTTGAAAATGGAACTGCTTTAGCCTAAGATGGGATGTGAAGGCAGTCATAACCTAGTGTGCAAGCTTGCGACACTTGCAAATCATGATAATGTCTGTGAAGAACAGGGTGTCGTCAGATGGGTGAAGGGTAGAGAGTTGACTGGGAATGGAATGAAGTTTACAAAAAGGAATGCATATCTAGCCTCTGTAACATTCAGATAATCAAGGGATATTAATTTCGTGAGGTATAAGGATAGCATAAAGTTCAGTTCAGTTCTAGCTAGGGTTGAATATCCTCCCACTTCCCATCTCAAACATTTCAAGCAGATTAAGTGTTTTCCTACTCCTGATCTCCGACATTCAGGCAGGCTAAGTGTTTTCCCACTCAAATCTCCAACATTCAGGCAGGTGAAGCGTTTTCCCACTCATTTGTCCGACATGCAGGCAGGTGAAGCGTTTTCCCACTCAGCTGTCCGACATTCAGGCAGGTGAAGTGTTTTCCCACTCAGCTGTCCGACATGCAGGCAGGTGAAGTGTTTTCCCACTCAGCTGTCCGACATTCAGGCAGGTGAAGTGTTTTCCCCACTCAGCTGTCTGACATGCAGGCAGGTGAAGTGTTTTCCCCACTCAGCTGTCCGACATTCAGGCAGGTGAAGTGTTTTCCCACTCAGCTGTCCGACATGCAGGCAGGTGAAGTGTTTTTCCCACTCAGCTGTCCGACATTCAGGCAGGTGAAGTGTTTTCCCACTCTCAGCTGTCCGACATTCAGGCAGGTGAAGTGTTTTCCCACTCCGATCTCTGACATTCAGGCAGGTGAAGTGTTTTCCCACTCAGCTGTCCGACATTCAGGCAGGTGAAGCGTTTTCCCACTCAGCTGTCCGACATTCAGGCAGGTGAAGCGTTTTCCCACTCAGCTGTCCGACATTCAGGCAGGTGAAGTGTTTTCCCAATCCGATCTCTGACATTCAGGCAGGTGAAGTGTTTTCCCACTCAGCTGTCCGACATTCAGGCAGGTGAAGCGTTTTCCCATTCCAATCTCCAACATTTAGGCAGGTTTAAGTGTTTTCCCACTTCGATCACGGACATTCAGGCAGGGTAAGTGTGTTTTTCCACTCTGATCTCTGACATTCAGGCCATCAGAAAAGTTTGTACGCAACTCGTTGGGCCAGTGTTGTTTTTCTTCTGTGTGTCGTGCCGTTTCATCTGGCTGTCAGAATGATTTGTTCAGTTGCCACATATGATAAGAATTCGGTGCTATGTTCCGGGCTGTTAAGTTGTCTTGCTGCTGGTGTTTGATTCTTTGTATTGATGCATTTCTTTGTGTGGACATGTGATTTGTACTTGTATAGTCTCTTCTGTCATGTTGTGCCAGCTTACCCCCTGTTGTGTGTTGTGGCAGTTTTGACAGTCGATGAGGTAGATAACTTTGGATGACTGACATGTGGGGTGGAGTTGTTGGCACTTTTTAAACTAACATATCTGGAAATGGAATGTGGCAGCCTGATGGCCCTTCGCAGTTGGCAAGGCTATAAAGAACATGACTTGGAGGTTTCAAAGCGTCATTTTCATTAGATATGGCCAAGTGCGTGCAAAGGGTTTTTTTCTTTTTTGTTTGTTTGTTTTTTAAATGACTTGAGAGTTGATTTGAATGCGGTGACAGCCCTGATATGGCCCTTTGCTGTCGGCTGGGCTATAAGCAACATTAACTTTCTGTAGCGCGTGTTCAAGCACACACACACATACATGCGCACGCGCGCGTAAGCGTACACACACACACACACACACACACACACACACACACACACACACACATCGCCCTTAAATCTAAATTTTAAAAAAGGGGAGGGGCAAAATTTTAAAAAAAGGGGAGGGGGCAGGTCATGCAATCCAGTCTCCTCCAATGGAGATCACCCTCTCCCATGCGAGTGACTACATCTCGAAAGAATAGTCCCTCCACGAAAATGATGCTATGATCGTGGTCAGTGACACAAATCTCCAAACAGTCCGAAGGGTACAGGAAAAACAGCCCTCTTTCATTGTACAGAAAGTACTGTGGCTGTACCACATGTTTTTTGATAAATGTAAAACACATTGAAGTAACTGACAGTCAAACATCAAGAAATAGTATACAAGTACTTAAAATGGATAGGATATTAATAGCAGGTTGGTTTGAAAAAGATGGTTTGGAAATTAAGTGGCATTGGCTGGTAGCTTTTGCTTTGGATGTGATGATTTTTTTAGGAAGTTTTTTTTTTTTTAACTTAATCTAAGATTTTAGTGAAAATAGGCCAAATTGCGGTTTTTTTTTTTTTTTTTTTCAGACGGAATCAGGTTGGTGCCAGTCGCATCAAACCTTCCCTTGTACAGCGACTCGTATCTCTTTTAAAGGCGAAAAAAAAAACTCTGTGGCCCATTTCATGTGATGCATCACTCACTACAAACTATGTTTTATGAAGAGTTGGGACTTAGCAAGGGAAGAGTTTTTTCAGTAAAGTACAAGGCCAGCAGCCTGGCGACGGCTTTTTGTAATCAGAGCGACTGTATGCCTGAAGTGATGGGTAGAAGGTTTGGTGTTTCTCCCTTTACTTTTCTTGACTATTTTCCAGACTTATCTTTTTTTTTTCTCAGACGCTGTTATTGGTTGGGTCAAAAAAGTAAATTTTGACAAACGAGCATGTCCATGAAAGATCCGTCTTGCAACTTTTCCTTTGACAGTGTTTTCTCTTGATGAGCTGAAATAAGCTCTTCAGACCTGTAGCGATTCTGCTCCCAGCTTTGATGACATCCATTACCAGCAGTTTCTTAACATCTCTTTGAAGGCGTTATCCATATTCTTTTGACAAGTGTACGATCAGATCTGGACTACGGGGTATTTTCCATCTTGCGAACAGAAAGCCCTCATCATTCCAGTTCCCAAATCTGGAAAAGGATTTAACCAATCCAAATTAAAATCGCACAGCGCTCAAACCAGTTGCCTTTCTTTAGTAATGCCCCCTTGGAGATGCCTGTGTCTTTTTTGCACAAATTCCACGCCTTCTGGAAACTCTGTGCTAGTAACTTCCTCTTTCTGTCACTCTTTTACACTCTCTCTCTCTCTCTCTCTCTCTCTCTCTCTCTCTCTTCTTCTTCTTCTTCTTCTTCTTTTTTCACCATTCTCTACCATTGTCTGCTGTATTTCTGTCTTTATGGACCCATCTGTGTTGGTCTGGAAATTACTTTAAACTAATTTTATGGTTACAATTTGGTAACGTGAGTGTCAGCTTTTTTGTTGTTGCTGTAACCTGGCGTAAGGTAGTGAAAATTATAATACTGTTGAGAGTGGACACTTGCTGCCCATTGTGTAGTCTCTTTGCCCTAAGGCTTCTTTATGTGTCTTTTATGGCATGTAAATGTTTTAGAATTAACCTTCAACTTTTTTTTAATCTGGGTAGAGAAATGTCTGATGCTACTAGTACAGCCTAGCTTGTTGACTTGAAGGAGGTCACAAGACAATAGTCCTAAATCTGCATGGGAGTGCTAAAATCGCATTCAGGGAGAGTGATAGCGCTGTTTATATGGGACAAATGCCCCTGAGGCACGTCCTAAGCAAGTTTGCCCCATCAGTCAGCCTGACGGTTCAATCACAGAGCGACAATGCAAAAATATGGGAATGAAACGCATCACCTGTAATGTAGACATGATAATATCCCAATCTCTTATCCTGGCGTGCGCTTCACATCAGATATTTGATTCTGTGGATGTGTTTGCTTGACCCATAAACTAAGGAAAAAAATGAGACAAATGGGGAAAAAACCTGACATTGTCTTCCCTTTGTTTTTTCCCGCAGCAGGTCTGTTGTCAAGCTGCCATGCTGTAAATTGCTTTCATTGTTTCTTTTTCACAATGCCTTTTTGGAGCGGAATGTGATCATCTCTAGTTTCTACCTACCCGGTTCTTTAATCTGTACTTTAATCTATACCTACAAGCCTTCTTTGGAACACTTCTCCTTTTTCTCTGCGGTCTTCTTCAGACCACCGTGTTTGCCGTGCGGTGTATCCTGTAAGTGGTTTCGGCGGTGTGTCATGATCTTGGTGGAATAGGTTAGTTACGTTCTGTCTGGTGTAGATCCCTGCTGAAACCTGGAAGGGGTCAAGAGTTGGTTTCGGCGGTGTGTCATGATCCTGGTGGAATAGGTTAGTTACGTTCTGTCTGGTGTAGATCCCTGCTGAAACCTGGAAGGGGTCAAGAGTTGGTTTCGGCGGTGTGTCATGATCCTGGTGGAATAGGTTAGTTACGTTCTGTCTGGTGTAGATCCCTGCTGAAACCTGGAAGGTCAAGAGTTGGTTTCGGCGGTGTGTCATGATCCTGGTGGAATAGGTTAGTTACTTTCTATCTGGTGTATATCCCTGCTGAAACCTGGAAGGGGTCAAGAGTTGGTTTCGGCGGTGTGTCATGATCCTGGTGGAATAGGTTAGTTACGTTCTGTCTGGTGTATATCCCTGCTGAAACCTGGAGGGGGTCAAGAGTTGTTTCGGCGGTGTCATGATCCTGGTGGAATAGGTTAGTTACGTTCTATCTGGTGTATATCCCTGCTGAAACCTGGAAGGGGTCAAGAGTTGGATTTCCCCTTGATCCTGGCCCCTTGTTGGCTCCATGGTGGGTGGGTAGGCAGGGATGAACTTTAAAAAAAACTCAAACTATGGCTCATTCCCAACAAAAAAGAAAAAGAAATCGTTCCTTAGAATCAGACTCGGACCCGAGATAAGGACAGTATCAGGATTTTGGCCTTGTTGGTTGGTGATGGAAGGCGTGGACGAAGCTCGCCCACTCTGTGGGGTGAATGGATTGAGTCCTTTCGCAATTTCGAGAGGAGTAGAAGGACTCTCCGGTGTACCCAAATCGATGAAACGGCTGAGAAACGGCTCTTTTTTGATAGAGTGTGCAAAGCAAAAGCATTCTGAGTTGCTTCTCAAGTCGACGACGTTGATTGACAGGCCAATCAGAGTGACACCTCACAAGACACTGAATTCCAGCAAGGGCGTCATCAGGTGCCGTGATTTGAGAGGTGTTTCGGAGTTAGAGATAAAAGACAGAACTGGGCTTCCCAGGGTGTGACCCACGTCCACCGGGTTTTAGCACGAAGAGAGACCAAGACCGTGTGCCAACAGATACTTTTTTCCTAACTTTCTGCACGCCAACTCTCCCTGTGTTTGTGAAGGTCGGATATTTGAGGGTTCCGTCGCCACGTACATTCCTTCACCTTTGCGATGCTTCAAGTGTCAGAAGTATGGACACATTAAGGACCGGTGTACAGAACAGGAGGCATGTGGCAAGTGCTCAGAACCGATGCATGAAGGTCCGTGTGATTGTCCGCCCTGTTGCATCAACTGTAAAGGCAACCATCCTGCCTTCTCGAAGGACTGTCCAGTTTGGCGCACCGAGTCTGAGATCCAGAAGGTACGCACGGAGAATCGAATCTCGTTCTTTGAGGCACGAAAACTTGTGGAGAAGAGACAGTCCCCCCTCAGCAAGTCATATGCTGATGTCGCCAAGGGGAGCATGGTCAGTGTTGGTGTTCAGACTGAGACTGTTCAACTTCAGGCTGGCTCTCAGCATCATGATCGACAGACGCAACAGGAGCCTCGGCGTGCACAGAAAGAAAGTGAAAAAAGAAAACAAAATGCAAACAGTGCCTTGGGTGGAGGCTCAATATCCACCTCCCCCCGGACTCCTCGAGGGTCTGAGCCCCCTTCCTCCAACCCCAGATCCTCTGGGAAGGCTGCACAGGTAGCCTCTTTGTCTGGGAACACTCCTCCAAAGTCGACCTCTGATGAAGCCTCCTCTTCCACCTCGTCCATCTGGGGGTGGAAATAAGTACCGTCCCTTTGTCAGCCAGGAAGGTGGTATCTCCATCGCCTTCTTCCAATCGTTTTTTCTCCTTTGGAGATCGAAGTGATGAGGACAATGAGATGGAGTAATTTTCTTTTTTTTCTTTTTTATTGTCATGGCCCTTATTCAGTGGAATATAAGAGGCATTAATGCCCAATATGAGGAACTCCAGCGGTTGTGTTCTGCCTCAAACCTAGTGTTGTTGCGCTGCAGGAAACATTGTTGAGACCAGGAAAAGATTTTTCATTGGCGGGCTTTAGTTCAGTAGGTTTTCCTGCTTTACCTACAGATACTGGCCATGGTGTCACTGGGGGTGTTTCCCTTCTTATTCACCGATCTCTATTATTCAGCCAAGTTAACTTGAATACCCCATTACAAGCTGTTGCGGCCAGGATTACTTTCAGTAAAACAATAACTGTCTGTTCAATTTATTGTCCTCCTTCTGGTACAATATCCAAGCAACAAGTCATTGATCTAATAGATCAGCTTCCGCGTCCTTTTTTCATTTTGGGAGACTTCAACGGGCATTCCCCCCTTTGGGGGTAGCTCACATTCCTCACCTCGGGGTCTCATGCTGGAAGAGGTCTTTAATGAACTGGACTTGTGTTGTCTGAATGACAAATCACCAACATACATGCACTCTTCAAATGGTACCCTTTCGTGTTTGGATTTGTCAGTGTGCGATCCTTCATTAGTTCTAGACTATGATTGGTCAGTTCACGATGATCTGCACGGGAGCGACCCATTTCCCTGTAATACTTTCTCCATTTTTGAAGGAACCTGTTTCCTTTCCTCAGTATTTTCGCTTTAAAAGGGGCAAACTGGGATTTCTTTCATTCAGCCGTAACTGATAAGCTAGATGCTGAAATCGTTTTCCGATCAGAAGACCCAGCGGAGTCCTTTACAAATATTTTGTTATCATGTGCGAGAGATACCATCCCACTCACAAAACCAGGTGCACAACTACCTGGTACGCCATGGTACAACCAGGACTGTAAGAATGCTTGCAATGTTCGCAAGAGGGCCCAACGTTTAGTTTTTCAGCATCCTGTGGCCCCGAACGTTCAGTCTTATCGGAGGAAAAAAGCAAAGGCGAGGTTTGTTTGTAAAGGAAGTAGACGAGTATCTTGGAGAAATTTCTGCTCTTCGCTTACATCAAACATTTCCAAGAAAAAAAATCTGGAGAGTTGTTAAAAAATTAGGGGCAAGAACAGCTGCCCTTCAGTCCACCATTTAAAACTTGATGATACACTCATCACTGACAAACAAGCTGTGGTTAACTTGCTAGCTTCCACCATAGAAACCAACTCCTCCTCTAGTCAAAAATCTGCCGCCTTTTTAAAGATCAAAACGCAAGCAGAAAAAAAAAGCTCGACTTTACCTCACCCAATCAAGAAGACTACAACTTGCCCTTTAATCTAAATGAACTGAAATCTGCCTTGCAGGCGTGTCACGATTCCGCTCCTGGTCTTGATGAAATACATTATCAACTCTTAAAAAAACACTTCCTGACTCAGGTCTTAACATTCTGCTTCAAATTTATAACCATGTCTGGACGTCTGGGTCTTTCCCAGCTTCATGGAAAAGGGCCGTAATCGTTCCCATTCCGAAGCCAGGGAAGGATCATTCAAACCCAACCAACTATCGTCCAATAGCCTTAACGAGCTGTGTTTGTAAGGTGATGGAAAAAATGGTAAATGGTAGGCTCATGTGGAAATTGGAAACTGATGGGGGCTTTTAGCCATGGAACAGTGTGGTTTTAGAAAGCATCACTCTACCATGGACCATTTAATCAGATTGGAAACCACCATTCGAAACTCTTTTTTACAGAAAAAGCATGTTGTTGCCATTTTTTTCGACACATAGAGAAGGCCTATGACACGACGTGGAAGTATGGAATCCTGTCAGACCTCCATCGGATGGGCTTCCGTGGCAATCTCCCAGTGTTCATACAGCAGTTTTTGGCAGACAGATCCTTCCAGGTCCGTGTGGGGACAACATTATCAGAAATTCATAAGCAGGAAATGGTGTTCCACAAGGCAGTATCCTTTCTCCAGCCCTGTTTAGTATAAAAATAAACGAAATTGTCAATTTTGTCAACCAAGGTTCAGATTGCTCTCTTTTTGTGGATGATTTCGCCCTTTATGCATCTGGGAAATCATTCGCTGGTGTGTACAGCGCCAACTCCAGTTGTGTGTTTATAAAATCCAACAGTGGGCAGTCGAAAATGGGTTCAAGTTTTCATCCGTTAAAACAGAGTGCATCCACTTTCACAATTTCAGACAACTTTTTCCACCACCAGAAATTTTCATAGATAAGGCTCAAATTCCTGCTGTCACAGAAGCCAAATTTTTGGGTGTTACCTTTGACCAAAAGTTAAATTTTTAAAGCCCATATTCAGAAGTTGAAAACATCGTGCCTCAAAGCCATGAATATCCTCCGTGTAGTGGCTCATACGGATTGGGGTGCAGACAAACGCACACTTCTCCATCTTTACAGGGCGTTAGTTCGATCCAAGTTGGACTACGGCAGCATTATTTACGGCGCCGCTAGAGCCTCGTATCTAAAAAGTCCTAGACCCAGTTCACCATCAGGGTCTTCGTCTCTGTCTTGGAGCATTCCGCACCACCCCTGTGTACAGCCTGTACGCAGAGGCAGGTGAGCCCTCACTGTCCAACCGCAGGCTGAAACTGTCTCTGAACTATTATATCAGACTGCTCTCGGAACCGGAGAACCCTGCCTATGACTGTGTGTCTTTGACCCTCAGTTCCAAAGCAAATTTGAAAACAACCCTAACTGTATTCCGCCGTTTGGTCTTCGTATGCAGCCTCACGCGCGAATGCAGGTCTAGACCTAGGAGTTGTGTCCGATTTTTCCAAGTTTCCAGATCAACCTCCGTGGACCCTTTTTCACACCAGAGGTTCGTTTTGATCTTGCAGCTTTTCGCAAAGAGTCCACAGCTCTCTGGCATACAAGGCGTTGTATGCTGACCTTTGTTCAGAATTCCCATCCTATCAGAAAATTTTCACTGACGGTTCCAAGTCTGAAGATGGAGTGGCCTGTGCAGCCTATTGCCCTGGTGCTCCTTCTCAAATACGGTTGGAACATATTCATTCGGACGCTTCTGCTTACTCTGCTGAACTTACAGCTCTGGTTCTGGCACTGAGGATAATCTCGCAGTCTACGAAGAGGGACTTTCTGGTTCTGTCGGATTCACTGTCAGCTTTGGAGGCCATAGCTGGCCGAAACCTTCAGCATCCCGAACTCTTACACTTTTTCGAACTTTTGACCAAGTTGAAAGTGGAGGGTTACAATATTATTCTGGCTTGGGTTCCCGGTCATGTTGGCATCGGAGGGAATGAAATGGTTGATCGTTTGGCCAAGAATGCCACAAGAGAGAATCTGTCAAACACACCTATCCCCTGCTCAGATCTGAAACCCAAAATTAACGATTATGTCAGAGACCTCTGGCAGGAGGATTGGAATACACAGACGGATAACAAACTCTTTCAGATCCGTCCAAACCTAAAGGAGTTCCTCCCACCTTCGTCTGGTGGTCGTAAAGAAGAAACAGTTCTGTGCCGGCTGCACACTGGCCATTCGTATTTTACCCATTCGTACCTTTTAAAGGGTGAAGAAGCTCCATGGTGCATTCATGTCATGTTTCCACTCACAATGAAACATATTCTTTTGGAGTGTTGGGACTTGCACGATGTGAGACACAAACATTTTACAGCAGATTCCATGAAAATCTTGTTCAGAGATGTTCCGCCTGACACGATCTTTGGGTTCTTGAAAGAGATTAACATTTTTTTCATCGGATCTGAGATTTTACAGTGGAAAGATTTTTAACAAACTTTTGGATGTGTTTTTGGACGTATTTTAAAGAATTGTGTGAATGACTGCCTTGTGGGTTGTTTTTAACGTGGTGACGGCCCTGGTGTGGCCCTTTGCGGTCGGCTGGGCTGTGGGCAACGTTGTCTTATCTTATTTCAACGTGTTGGTTTTTAATCCTAGGATAGGTTCTTTTAATCTGTTTTTAATGGGTTGGGAGAGGTTTTGCTTTTAATCCTTTTTTAACATATATACGTGGTAGTTTGGAACGTGGTGACAGTCCTGAGATAACCTCTGCTGTTGACGGGACTATAATTTTAATCTTACAAACTGAAATCTGATACAGAATAGACTTTCCTTTCTTCATCTCGTTTATTGATAGACAAGAACCAAGATGACTGCCTAAGAAGCATTAATAGCTGTCAGTACAGATTATTTAGGTAAAAGAAATACATTTTTTTTTTTTTACAATTGCATATATGTGTGTACAAAACACAGACTTGTCATAAAAACAAAAAATTATACTGTACTATGTGCAACATTTTAATATCGAGCAACGCGGTTTTAAAACACTAGGCTTAACAAAAACTGCTGCAAGGGGAGGCAAGAGAAACTGAGTGAGAGCTTGTAACCAGGATGGCCTCCTAATGAAAGATGGTGGAATTTTGATCTATTTGAAAGGGGTGAAGGAGATATTGGATGACACAGAGAGAGAGAGAGAGAGAGAAGAAAGAGAGGAGAGGAAGGGAGAGAAGAGAGCTAGAACAGTGACAACATAAAATACAAATCCAAGGTCCAACTTTCTTTTTTCTTACATTATTAACTTGAAACTTTACTTTTTTTTAACTCAAACAAAAGACCTCATTGAGAACTGAAACAAGAGATGGGAAGGGATGAGGAGGGGAAAAAAATGAGTGAGAGGAGGAAGGAAGAAAAAATAGAAAAAGAGGGGAAAGGAAAGGGTGGGGAAAGGTGAGAGGGGAAAGGTGGTTAGGGAGGTTGGCAGGATGGGGAGGTGACAGCAGAAGGTGAAAACTAAAAGGATTGGTTCTGCAACATACAATCCAATAATCCAAATTCAATTTCCCAAAAAAATGAAAACGGATTTTTTTGTATGTTAGTATTTATATGAGTGTGTGTGTATCTTCTTGGGAAGCTAGTACAGTATTAAATTCACCCTTTCCCTTCCCGTTTTGTACGCGCATGCATGTAGTCTATGGGTGAATACATGTGCACAAAAAAAACACAAACATAATGCTCATGAATATACATGCTTCTAACCAGATCAAATAATGTGTACTCGCATGTACACACGAGTGTGAGATCATACCCAACACAATACTTTTTTTTTTTTTTTTTTCAGCCATTTTTGACCACCTAAATGTGTCAAGATATTGCCCATCAAAAATTCAATCAATAAAAACAACAATGAAACCTTACAAAAGTTTCCCTTCTTTCATTTTTCTTTCCTTACTCTGCTGTGAGGTTAATCACCAGTTCACTGCAGCGACATTCTCATTCACCAGATCCCCCCTATCACTATCATACCCTTGGGGATGCAAGATCATAAGAACTTTGTGTTTGGATAGCCAGGCCTTCCCCACGTGTAACCATACTTTTTCTTAACATGTCAAGGGCTATAACCATCCATAGCAACAACACTGTACGTTTACAATGTCAAGATTTTCGGTAACATAATTTCCTTGTACAAAGGAAAGCTTGTCCCAACCCAAAATATGAACACCAGCTGAATATGCAAATGTGATCAAACGAAAACCACAAAAATTTTGGGTATTCATCTATATCCTCATCCATTTTCATTTCAGCACTCCAGTAACCTCATCATGTCTTCTAATTTTTTAGAAAACATGACATCAGTGTTGGCCCCTCGGCCCAAACAATTCAAAATCTGTCCCCAATCCTTGACAGATCAGTTCGTCATCACTATGCTTTTTCCCCCCTTGACAAAGTACCTCCAAGCCAACAAAAAATTCTCTTTCCTTATTCAAACGCTTACTTATTACTAACCAAACTAAACAAAATGAACTTTCAAAAACTACTTGCCCGATGTCCTCGAAACCAAATATGGAATGTTCCCCTTTCTTCTTTTTGCAAGCACTTGACATGTCCTGCCCCTTTCTAACCATCTTCCCGCTCTGAGCATCGAAACTCCAAAAATGGTTGATGCTACCGTTATTTTTGGCATATTGTTCTGTAAAACATAGTTCCAGTGTCTAATCAAAAAAAAGGTCATAAATCTTGATTCAACTAGTCTTAAAAGTTCAATTAAACTTTGATTACTTCTTGGTTTATTTCTATATTTTAAATAGAATCCTTATACCCCAAAGTTAGATTTTAATTTCCTTACAAGGCCTGTATTAATCCACTGATTAAAAAAAATTCCCCCAATCCATTTCTTCTTTCTTTTCTGACTTCCTCTAGGTATTAGTTCACAGTTACTAAATGGCAACAAAACCACAAAAACAAAACTACTTTACACTATTACAGTCTTAAATATTACTCTACTGGTAGTACTTTTTAACTACAGTACTACACATATCAGCCATGATGCTGGTACATTTTTTTTTTGTTACTGACCATAAAAAACACATTGTGATATCTTTTTGCTTCATAACCATAAAAATTGACGTTTTCAAGACTTTCAGCTAAGTCGAGGAACTTGAGAACTGATTTCGTTCAGCATGGAACAAAGTGAAGGATAAACTTTTTGTTGTCTTAACTTCATCACTAACTATAAATGTACATGAAATGTAACCAAAAAAATATTGCTGTATCTTTTCCTTATGCACAGACCTATACTAGTGTATATAAATGAAAATATGAAAAATCATTTATTCAGTCTTTTTACTGTACACCAGTCATTTATGTATCCAAGATTGTGGGTGTACTCTTTCATTGATCCTTTCATTTTAAGACTAGG
>JADBJO010022717.1:0-5000 GCA_016801955.1 Conus betulinus
TCACGCATAATATTTGTGACCAGAGGTTTTCTTGTGACTCTAAACATTTTTCACAAATCATCATATATGAGAAACGACAAGAAAAAAAAAAATTCAAACTAAAAGTGTACTACACATGACCAATGTGAACACAGCTTGACGTGATGCGAATGAACGAAGTGCAAGTCAACAAAAATACGATGCAATGTCATCATCCAACTATCATCATCAGATCTTATGACTTCAGCAGTTCATGTAAACAACTTTCAGATCTGAGAGCAAAACATCAAAAAAAAAAAAAAAGAGAAGAAAAAAAATGGACACGTAGATCTTAATAATGTAAGCGCGCGCGCGCACACACAACACACACACACACACACACACACACACACACACACACCACACAACACACACACACACCATTTTGATCTGTACTTCCAATAAACACATACTGAAAAAAAGTAGAAAAAAGAACAAATCGGAAAACAACATGCAAGAAGCGGTATCCTAGCAATCAATACATACATTGCCAAAGGTAGTGACCAACAGACTGTACTACAGTATAGCCCCGTAAAAGCCCCGAGCGTTTGGGAAAGGGTATTAATTGAACGAAAAAGAAAAGCACACACCAACTAACACGAATATTGGGGGTGTTGGCGTTTTCAACAAGATGACACAATCCACGGCCGTGGGTAAATTTCAGCTTATCTGTTACCGAAGTACGGAGAGACGATGAAGACACATGGAATTGTAATATCACAGGGCCATCAAGAAAAGAAAAAGAAAAGATTACAACCAGTTGGTGTATGGCCCAAGAAAAAAGATTTCAATCAGTTGGTTTGTCGCCCTAAAAAAAGATTTCAACCAATTGGTATATCGCCCTAGAAAAAAGATTTCAACCATTGGTGTATCGCCCTAGAAAAGATTTCAACCTATTGGTGTATCGCCCTAGAAAAAAAAATTCAACCAATTGGTGTATCGTCTTCCACAACACAAAAAGAGGATACGAAATTTTGACCAATCACAGGTGGTGGAGAAATCAAACTTCAACCGATCGCCTTCCACAAGACAGAGGATATGAGATTTTGCCCATCTAGAAACGATGGAGAATCAGATTTCAACCAATCGCCTTCTACAACACAAACAGAGGATATGAGATTCTGACCAATTAAAACTGTGGAGAATCAGATTTCACCAAAAAAAGACAGGATTCCGACCAACGAGGATAATATTTCAACCAACAAGGATCATATTTCAACCGATGAGGATAATATTTCAACCATGAGGGTAATATTTCAACCGATGAGGATAATGTTTGAACCGATGAGGATAATATTCCAACCAATGAGGATAAGACTTCAACCAATTAGTATACCGCATTTACAAGGCGAAACCAGAGCGTTTAGATGGATATTTTTTTTATCGCATGCAGAGGCATAACAGATGAATATGATGACACACCAGATCTATTCAGCCAATTGACAACATTGCTGCGATCAAAAGAAAAATCACTCCGATTCAGTGACAGGAGGAAACAGACATGACTGAGAGCATGTTCACAAGACCCAGAGGCACACTGACAACGATCAAATCTTCTGTTTTGATTTAGCATAATACCAAAGGTTCGCAACTAAGAAAACGAATTTGTCCCAAGAAAAATACATGGTATAATTTGAATGGATTCTCTGTTAAAAAGAAAAGACAAATACACAATAACGACTTGTTTTCATTTGTTATTATCACATTTCACTTTTGATTCCTCGGTTCATAACAATTACAAAAAAAGAATGTCCCACATAAACCCAGTGGTAATACCTTGACACGTTAAGTAAATGCTGAGGAGTCAACAGTCCTGAGGTTCCAAATACATTTCCTTGAGGAATGGGATGTAAGTATTGATACGTCGGGAGCACGCACACAGAAATATAGACAGCATACAGAGAAACTTAGAAAAAAATGTAATAACCAATTTTAAACGTACCTTAATGAGAGAGAGAGTGGGGTTTGCGTGTGGGGGAGGAAATGCGAGTAAACACTCCGGGCGATGGATATCGAGAACCCGTTAAAACAATTGTAAAATCGATGGGTAACTGAGAATTCAAAGAAGGTGGGGATAGATAGGTAATTGATTTCAGCCATTAATTATCGCTCAACAATCGGCAAGATTTACAAGCCCCTCTTTTCGAAGTATCACAGACTGTCAATCGATTGATTTCACAGGCTTGTAGCTACCGTCATCATCAACAATAAATTCATCAAAATAAAACGCATGTTTCATCACACACACACACACACACACACACACACACACCACACACACACACACACACATTTTCGTGCAACGGGAATGTTATGTAGCAATGACGTAATATTTCATGCAAACAATGAATCCTTGAAACCACACAGATAAAATCTTCACACTGTTTGTCTACACTGAAAGAAGCATTTTCGCCAACCTTCCTTTGTCAATCCAAAAGACCACCCAGCCACTGCATAAATAAATAAATGCAACGATTCAACGCTCGATAAATACTTGGAGGACCCCTCTGCCTCTCCCTGCGCCTCCCCCCCCCCCCCCCCCCCCCCCCACAGGAGAGGGGTATGAGAATGAGCGAAGCTTTTATAAACAAGAGAATGGCAGTATGAACGTTTTGACAGGGGTTACAGATTATTAGTATATAATCCGACATAACTTACACCTTCATAGAAGGTGTAAAGCACAAAGGCATGAACTTCGACAAAAGGAAAGAAAAACAACTTTAAAAAACAAACATGCTGTTCCACATGTAAACAGCTGACTGAGACAACAAATAAACTGCACTAATAGAACAGGAAAGCAAAAAAAAAAAAATGTTCTTAAAATCTCTGAAATATGACCAACATCATCCACGTAGTAGTTACGATCTTTAAATAGTGTTAGCCTACCTCAAAACTGTGTCGAACGGATATGGTACCTAACCAAAAAAAAAACCCCCAAAAAATGTTTTCAGCCGACACAAAAAAGAAAAGATCTTTTAAACCTGAAGTTTGTCGTCGAGTCATGCGGATTATAATGTCAGTGTGGAGTGGAGCCAAACTGGACGTTGACCACCGGGGCCAGGCCAAAAGATTCACACACTCTGGATTTGAACCCTTCACCCGCAGACACCCAGTCCCACCAACAGACGGCAGAAGCAGCTTGGTCCGCCCACCCCCTGTGGTCAGTGTGGTGACCCCGACCGTTAGTAGGCACCGCTGGCCATGCTGGTGTGGAGTTCCTGAACCTGTAGGCCATGTTGTCCATGACGACTGCGGTGTCCCGGGCGATGAGGTAGTCAGCGATGTCCCTGTAAGTGGCCGCCAGGTTGTCGCAGCCCTCGTCTGCATGGCCAGCATGTTCGGGTCGCTCCCTTGCAGGACCTCCGCCCCGGGATTTTGATCCGCAGGCATGGGGTGGCCACGAGCCGTCAGGTACTTGTCCGTTTGGCACAGGGCCAGCAGCAGCTTCCCCTTCAGCGAGTCCATCTGGGTCCACAGGGTGCTGGCGTCGCTGCGCGTGTCACACTCGCCGGCGTTGTCCCTGCTTTTGTTGACGAAGATGTAGATTTTGGACAGGATGACGTATGTCTCCATCATCAGCTTGGTGTCCTGAGATGAACAGGAAACTTGATAAATAATACATACTCACACACACAGACACAGACAGACAGGCAGACAGACAGACAGGCAGACAGACAGACAGACAGACAGACAGACAGACACACACACACACACACACACAAATCAATGAGTGAATGAATGAACTAATAAATAATCAATACGTAAACTGAACGTATTCCATGCGATTCTCTCTCTCTCTCTCTCTCTCTCTCTCTCTCTCTCTCTCTCTCCCTCCACCTCTCCCCCCTCCCCCGTTCCCCCCCCCCCCCTCTTTCTTGTTACTCCTCACCCACTCCACCGTCCCACATTTTTTATGTATTACTTTTTGTCCCCCACATGAATAGTACCCACTTTAACGATGATGGTGGTACAGCTATCAATCAATTTATGACGATCAATATATTGGTTATCTACAATACCCTTAAAAATACCTATCGCCAGAGGTACACTGTGTATGTGTGTGCGTGTGTGCGTGTGTGTGTGTGTGTGTGTGTGTGTGTGTGTGTGTGTGTGTGTGTGTGTGAATGAGAGAGAGAGAGAGAGAGAGAGAGACAGACAGACAGACAGACAGACAGACAGACAGACAGACAGACAGAGAGAGTTGTGCCGTACGTCACACGGACGACCCAGTTACACTATCACATGACCCCCAAGCACAAGACTGCTGCACACAAGTCAGAAGAGACTTACGTTGGTCTCGGACTTGATGACGTCAACAGAGTGTGGGAAGTTGCCCACGTGCGCGTTGGTCGAAACTCTCCAGGTTGCTGCCCTCGTTGCTGTTAATCCTTGGATTGGGGCTGGCCTGGAAATAAAAAAGGTTGGAAACTCACGTACACACTTCTGCTCTCATGCCAGTGTGGCAAAACAACAACTACTTGGGCTACCGTTACTGCTGCCGCTGTACGACTACTACTACTACTACTACTACTACTACTACTACTGCTACTGCTACTACTACTACTACTACTGCTGCTGCTGCTGCTGCTGCTACTACTACTCTTTCAGCCTCTGTCCCTGTTGCTCAAGCTATTACGCAATAGTCGACTGCAACGGCTGCTGCCATGGCTACAATTTGTCTATGGCTGCTGCCAAACTGCTGTCTCTGCTGACTATCACTATACGGTCAATGTGAAGTGTAGTTGGTCTACACTTAGTCTGCCCTGATTTAGAGAACGCAATGACAGCTGGTTTCTAATTCTAATTTTTTTTGTTGTTGTTAAACTCCTGTCCACCTCTCTCTCTCTCTCTCTCTCTCTCTCTGGCTCTGCAATCGCCCAGATAATGTACAGCTGTCCACATCAAAATGATTCTCGTTATTATACTGTAAACTGTAAACTGGCACACACACACACACCACACACACACACACACACACACAC
>JADBJO010022717.1:12500-22500 GCA_016801955.1 Conus betulinus
TGTGTGTGTGTATGTGTGCGTGCGTGCTTGCGTGCGCGCGCGCGCGCGCGCGCGCGCGCGCCGCGCGCGCGCGCGCGTGTGTGTGTGTGTGTGTGTGTGTGTGTCTATGTGTGTGTGTGTGTGTGTGTGTGTGTGTGTGTATGTGTGTTTGTGTGTGTGTGTGTGTGTGTTGTGTGTGTGTGTGTTGTGTGTGTGCGTGTATCTGTGTGTTGTGTATGCGTGTTGTGTGCATGTATGTCTCTGTGTGTATGTGTGTGTGTGTGCGTGCGTGCGTGCGTGCGTGTACGTGTGTGCGTGTGTATGTTGTGCAAACATATCCCCTATTAACTTCATCTGTGAAGGACAAGACGTCACACAAATTGGCAGAGAGAGAGAGAGAGAGAGAGAGAGAGAGAGAGAGAGAGAGAGAGAGAGAGAGAGAGAGAGAGAGACAGACAGAGAGAGAGAGAGAGAGAGAGGGGAACGAAACGAAACGAAATTTTATTTTAAGAGGGTAATGAGATGAAAGCAATATAAATGCTTTTCTCCACCTAACCATGGGAAAGAGAGAGAGAGAGAGAGAGAGAGAGAGAGAGAGAGAGAGAGAGAGAGAGAGAGAGAAATGAAATGAAATGAAATGAAATGAAAAAATGGTTTATTCATATACATAGGCCATAACCCCTATATGAAGGGGAGTGCGGCATATTCAACAATTCAAGACAAAGAAAAATGTACTAATTATACCATACACAACTTAACAGAAAAAAAAAAATCAAGCTGTGCTTAAGAACATGACACATCTCTTATCTTAAAGACGTGATAAAGAAAAAGACTAAAAATTTTCACTACATTTTCATTGGTAGAAGCCATCAGCATACACAAGCGGAAGAGACAGGGCTGCTTATAACATTTTTCTAGAATAATTTTCTCTCTTATATTCTGAATAGCTGGACATACTAAAAGAAAATGTACTTCGTCTGCCTTCGATTTTCTGCACAGTTGACATATTAAATCATGATCAGTATGAGCCTTGTATCTTAGGTAATGAACTCTTATATCTGATACTCCGAATCGGAACTTAGATGTGATCTGTTTCAAAGATCGACTTAATGTAAGGGTTGTGTATGGCTTAACAGAATGAGATACCCCATTCAACAAAGAGTACATTTCAAAACGTTCACTGGTTTGGATATGGTCTTGTTCCAGTTCTGCCAGCTTACATCAATCAGTCTTTGTCTGAAGCTACGAATAAACATTTAAACATTTCCTACTCCCTGATTAACCCAAACATGACCAGAACCAAATTTAAACAAGCATTACTTTGCATTGGTTGCCCAGTTATGTTTACCTTTAGCATCAAGATGCAACAGTGTCAAATATGCTTTGCGTGGCAGCCTGTTTTTCTTCCATGCTGATTAGTCTCAACCAATACTTTACACATCGAAGAACAGAATTGACTGTAATCGGATATCTGTTTGTTTCGCCATAAAACCAAGTCATTTGGTGTACGCCTGTGTACACTAAGAAAACGTTTCAAAGCACATAAATGAACCTTTTCACAATGTTCAGCAGCTTTTTTTCCAAACCCCACAGTTCTGCTGCCCCTTACTGAACAATAGGCTGTATTTTGGCAACAACATTTTGAGGAGTATTTCCAAGGAATCATTTTTAAGCAGATACAATTTCTGCATGATACTTAATGAAGCGTTCTTTCGACGACTAGCTAAATCTCTGCATGCACATGTAAAGCTCAATTTTGTCGAAAAATATATACCAAGATACTTATAGACATTTACAACAGGTATTATAGCTCCATTATAGGTCCATCGTTCTCTAGCTGCTAAATCCCCCCTTTCTGAAAACAATAATATTACTTTTATCTAATTAACACGCAGACCTAGACTGAAAGCTGCTTTTTTGCAAAGTGTTTAGCTGGGTCTGTAGTCCAACGATAGTTTCAGATATTAAAACAATGTCGTCAGCTAACAGTAAGATGAACAATTCAAAAGCATCAGGTTGAAAACATGCTCCATGTCTTCCTTTCCTTACGACTTCCAGAGCTTATTCATTTATAAATAATGTAAACAATACAGGGCTACATACATCACCCTGTTTTAACACACCAACAGCGCAGTAATAACGTCCGACAATCTGTTTCCAGTTTTAATTCTAGCTTTCACGTCTTTGTACATGCTCTGGATACATTTGAACAGTTTTTCTTCGTATCCCATTCTTGAGTAAAACTGGCCAAAGTAAGTTACGATTTACTGAATCAAAGGCTTTTTGAAAACCAATGAAAGCAACGTACAGTTTTTTTCTAGCAGCAAACTGCTTCTGTATTAAAGCCATGAGCGTGAACATGTGGTCAGTTGTAGAGTAACCCTTTTAAAAATCCTGCTTGTATATCTCCAGTAATGTCGTTTTTCTCTTACCCACGCCTGAATTTCTACTATTGATGACAGTACCATAAAGTTTGCTGCTGATGTCACTTAAAGCAATGCCTCTATAATTACTAGGATCATTTGCGTCTCCCTTTTTTTGTACAGTGGTAGGATAAGAGACTCACACCAGTTATACGGAAAAACACCTTTGTCAAACAAAACATCGAAAAATGTACCACAAAAAAAAAAATCAATAAAAATGTCATCGCATGCATATTTAAGGCGCTCACCAATTATTTCATCTGGTCCAGCAGATTTACCAAGTTTTCAATTTCTTAAATACTAGAAGGATTTCCGAGAGAGAGAGAGAGAGAAGAGAGAGAGAGGAGAGAGAGAGAGAGAGAGAGAGAGAGAGAGAGAGAGAGCAGACAGACAGACAGACAGACAGACAGACAGACAGACAGACAGAGAGACAGATAACGCACAAATGTTTGTGTTGTTGATAAAGAAAACTTTATTTTGAAGCAACATGCATATCACACTAAAAGTATCCAGGAATGTGCAGACAAATAAACGACCAACAAACAGTTTCATCAATTTCAATAAACGTAACATACAATTAAATCTGACGTAAGGGAGCAAAACATCACGGACAATATTTGTGACCAGAGATTTTCTTCTTCTTACTCTAAACAGTTTGCACAAATCTTCATATGTGAGAAACGACAAGGAAAAAAAATCAGATTAAACGTGTACGTATGCATGACTAATGTGAACACAGCTTGACGTGATGCGATGAACAAAGTCTAAGTCAACAACAATACGATGCAATGTCAATCATCCAATTATCATCATCAGATCTTATGACTTCAGCAGTTCATGTAAATAACTTTCAGATCTTGAGAGCAGCATCAAAAAAAAAAAAAAAAAAAAAGAAATAAAAAGAGAGAACAGAAGAAAAACAAAATGGACACGTAGATCTTAATAATATAAGCGCGCTCGCACACACACACACACACACACACCACACACACACACACACACACACACACACACACACACACATGAAGTTAAATTCCATTTTGATCTGGACTTCAGATAAACACACACTGAAAAAAAAAGTAGAAAAAAAAAAGAAACGGGAAAAACAACATGCACTGGCAAGAAGCGGTAATCCTAGCAATCAATACATACATTGCCAAAGGTAGTGACCAACAGACTGTACGTACAGTATAGCCTTGTGTAAAAGCCCCGAGCGTTTGGGAAAAGGGTATTAATTTAACGAAAAAGTAAAAGCACACACCAACCAACACGAATATTGGGGGTGTTGGCATTTTTCAACAAGATGACACAATCCACAGGCCGTGGGTAAGAGATTTCAGCTTATCTGTTAACGAAGTATGGTGACGATGAAGACACATGGAATTGTAGTATCACAGGCCATCAAGAAAAGAAAAAGAAAAGATTTCAACCAGTTGGTGTATGGCCCAAGAAAAAAGATTTCAATCAGTTGGTGTGTCGCCCTAGGAAAAAAATTTCAACCATTGGGTGTGTCGCCCTAGAAAAAAGATTTCAACCAATTGGTGTGTCGCCCTAGAAAAAAGATTTCAACCAATTGGTGTATGGCCCTAGAAAAAAGACTTCAACCAATTGGTGTATCGCCTTCCACAACACAAAAAGAGGATATGAGATTCCGACCAATCAGAGGTGGTGAAAATCAGATTTCAACCAATCGCCTTCCACAAGACAAACAGAGGATATGAGATTCCGACCAATTAGAAACGGTGGAGAATCAGATTTCAACTAATCGCCTTCCACCACACAAACAGTGGAGAATCAGATTTCAACCGAAGAGAACAGGATTTCCAACCAATGAGGATAACATTTCAACCAATAAGGATCATATTTCAACCAATGAGGGTAAAATTTCAACCGATGAGGATAATATTTCAACCAATGAGGGTAATATTTCAACCGATGAGGATAATATGTCAACCAATGAGGATAATATTCCAACCAATGAGGATTAAGACTTCAACCAATTAGTATACCGCATTTACAAGGCGAAACCAGAGCGTTTAGATGGATATTTTTTATCGCATGCACAGGCATAACAGATGAATATGATGACACCAGATCTATTCAGCCAATTGACAACATTGCTGCAATCAAAAGAAAATCACTCCGATTCAGTGCCAGGAGGAACAGACATGACTGAGAGTATGTTCACAAGACTCAGATGCACACTGACAACGATCAACTCTTCTGTTTTGATTTAGCATAATACCAAAGGTTCGCAACTAAAGAAAACGAATTTGTCCAAGAAAAATACATGGCATAATTTTAATGGATTCTCTGTTAAAAAGAAAAGACAAATACAATACGACGACTTGTTTTCATTTGTTATTATCACATTTCACTTTTGATTCCTCGGGTTCATAACAATTACAAAAAAAGAATATCCCACATAAACCCAGTGGTAATACCTTGACACGTTAAGTAAATGCTGAGAAGTCAACAGTCCTGAGATACCAAATACATTTCCTTGAGGAATGGGATGTAAGTATTGATACGTCGGGAGCACGCACACAGAAATATAGACAGCATACAGAGAAACTTAAGAAAAAAATGTAATAACCAATTTTAAACGTACCTTAATGTTTACGAAAACAAGAGAGAGAGAGAGAGAGAGAGAGAGAGAGAGAGAGAGAGAGAGAGAGAGAGAGAGAGAGGGTTTTGCGTGTGGGGGAAGGAAATGCGAGTAAACACTCCGGCGATGGATATCGAGAACCCGTTTAAACAATTGTAAAATCGATGGGTAACAGAATTCAAAGAAGGTGGGGATAGATGAGGTAATTGATTTCAGCCATTAATTATCGCTCAACAAACAGGCAAGATTTACAAGCCCTCTTTTCGAAGTATCACAGACTGTCAATCGATTGATTTCACAGACTTGTAGCTACCGTCATCATCAACAATAAATTCATCAAAATAAAACGCATATTTCATCACACACACACACACACACACACACACACACACACACACACACACACACACACACACACACACACATTTTCGTGCAACGGGAATGTTATGTAGCAATGACGTAATATTTCATGCAAACAATGAATCCTTGAAAGCACACAGATAAAATCTTCACACTGTTTTGTCTACACTGAAAGAAGCATTTCGCCAACCTTCCTTTGTCATCCAAAAGACCACAACAGCCACTGCATAAAAAATAAATGCAAACGATTCAACGCTCGATAAATAGTTGGGGACCCCTCTGCCTCTCCCTGCGCCCCCCCCCCCCCCCCCCCCCCCAGGAGATGGTATGAGAATGAGCGAAGCTTTTTATAGACATGAAATGGCAGTATGAACGTTTGACAGGGGTTACAGATTATTAGTATAATCCGACATAACTTTACACCTTCATAGAAGGTGTAAAGCACAAAGGCATGAACTTCGACAAAAGGAAGAAAAACAACTTTAAAAAACAAACATGCTGTTCCACATGTAAACAGCTGACTGAGACAACAAATAAACTGCACTAATAGAACAGGAAAGCAAAAAAAAAAAAAAAGTTCTTAAAATCTCTGAAATATGACCAACATCATCCACGTAGTAGTTACGATCTTTAATAGTGTTAGCCTACCTCAAAACTGTGTCGAACGGATATGGTACGTAACCAAAAAAAAAAACCAAAAAAAACGTTTTTCAGCCGACACAAAAAAGAAAAGATCTTTAAACCTGAAGTTTGTCGTCGAGTCATGCGGATTATAATGTCAGTGTGGAGTGGAGCCAAACTGGACGTTGACCACCGGGGCCAGGCCAAAAGATTCAACACTCTGGATTTGAACCCTTCACCCGCAGACACCCAGTCCCAAACAAACAGACGGCAGAAGCAGCTTGGTCCGCCCACCCCCTGTGGTCAGTGTGGTGACCCCGACCGTTAGTAGGCACCGCTGGCCATGCTGGTGTGGAGTTCCTGAAACCTGTAGGCCATGTTGTCCATGACGACTACGGTGTCCCGGGCGATGAGGTAGTCAGCGATGTCCCTGTAAGTGGCCGCCAGGTTGTCGCAGCCCTCGTCCTGCATGGCCAGCATGTTCGGGTCGCTCCCTTGCAGGACCTCTCCGCCCGGGGATTTGATCCGCAGGCATGGGGTGGCCACGAGCCGTCAGGTACTTGTCCGTTTGGCACAGGGCCAGCAGCAGCTTCCCCTTCAGCGAGTCCATCTGGGTCCACAGGGTGCTGGCGTCGCTGCGCGTGTCAAACTCGCCGGCGTTGTCCCTGCTTTTGTTGACGAAGATGTAGATTTTGGACAGGATGACGTATGTCTCCATCATCAGCTTGGTGTCCTGAGAGGGAAAGGAAAGTGGATAAATGATACATACTCACAGACACACACACACACACACACACACACACACACACACACACACACACACACACACACACACACACACACACACACACACACACACACACACACCACACACACACACACAACACACACACACACACACACACAAAACACACACACACACACACACACATCAACGAATGAATGAACGAACTAATAAACAATCAATACATGAACTGAACGTATTCCGTGTGATTCTCTCTCTCTCTCTCTCTCTCCTCTCTCTCTCTCTCTCTCTCTCTCTCTCCCCCCCCCCCCCCCCCCCCCGATCGTTCCAACCCCCTCTCTTTCTTGTTACTCCTCACCCACTCCGACTTCCCGCATTTTTTATGTATTACTTTTTTTCCCCACATAAACAGTACCCACTTTTAACGATGATGGTGGTACAGCTATCAATCAATAACGAATGATAATATACTTGGTTACGTATAATATCCTCAAATTCGCTACCGCTTGAGGTACAATGTGTGTGTGTGTGTGTGTGTGTGTGTGTGTGTGTGTGTGTGTGTGTGTGTGTGTGTGTGTGTGAGAGAGAGAGAGAGAGAGAGAGAGAGAGAGAGAGAGAGAGAGAGAGTTGTGCTCTACGTCACACGAATGACCCAGTTACATCATCACATGACCCCGCCCCCCCCCCCCACCCCCACCCCAAGCACAAGACTGCTGCACACACGTCAGAAGAGACTTACGTTGGTCTCGGACTTGATGACGTCAACAGAGTGTGGGAAGTTGCCCACGTGCGCGTTGGTCGCACTCTCCAGGTTGCTGGCCTCGTTGCTGTTAATCCTTGGATTGGGGGTGGCCTGGAAAACAGAAGGTTGGAAACTCACGTACACACTTCTGCTCTCATGCCAGTGTGGCAAAAACAACAATGGCAGCAACGGCCACAACAACAGCCACCACAACGAGCAGGCAGGCAGGCTGCTGTAGCATCATCGCCATGTCTATTCATTATAAATAGCCTCTACTTTTGTTGTTTGCTCCTGATACTTCGTCGTTGTTTGAAATTAACGACTACGAGGCTATAGCCTACACTATTTTGGGCTACTGTTACTACTGCCACTGTGCGACTACTACTACTACTACTACTGCTGCTGCTGCTGCTGCTGCTGCTACTACTACTACTACTACTACTCTTTCAGCCTCTGTCACTGTTGCTGAAGCTATTGCGCAATAGTCGACTGCTACGGCTGCTGCCATGGCTACAATTTGTCTACAGCTGCTGCCAGCCTCTGCCGACTATCATTATACGGCCAATGTGAAAGTGTAGTTGGACTGTACTTAGTCTATCCTGATTTTGGAGAACGCAATGACGGCTGGTTTTTAATTCTTATTCTTTTTATTTTTAAACTCCTGTTCCACCTCTCTCTCTCTCTTTCTCTCTCTCTCTCTCTCTCTCTGGCTCTGCAATCACCAGATAATGTACAGCTGTAGACCACACACACAGACACACACACACAGACAGACAGACAGACAGACACACACACACACACACACACACACACACACACACACAGAGACACGACTTGACATGAAGCAAAGGCCTCTCTCTTCTCTCTGTCTGTCTATCTGTTTGTCTGTCTGTCTGTCTGTTTGTCTATCTGTCTGTCTGTCTGTCTGTCTGTCTGTCTCTCTCTCTCTCTCTCTCTCTCTCTCTCTCTCCTCTCTCTCTCTCTCCTGAATGCAAGACTACTTACAGTCAGCAAATCTTTCCAGGCTTCAGCAGCAGTTTTTACGTCACCGACGGCGTCCTTCAAGTTGCCCAGAATGGCGGTCACGTTGGCTGTGGTCTGCGACCCCGTGGTGCAAGGTGCCCGCCACGGTTCCAGCGGCGGCGCTGCAGTGGTGCTGGGCACGGGACTGGCTGTGATGGAGGAGCCAGCAGGGTCAGTGCCAACAGCAGGGAGGGGACAATGCTCACGTGGCCTCGGGGCAGCTTTCCTATTGGACCAACAGCAGTGAGGTTAGGAGTCAGTGACAGCACAGCACGGGCAACACGCCATCTGCTAGGCGGCCAGTGTAACGAAAAATTTGAACTCCCTGAATGGTTTAACTCCCAGGGAGTGAAACTGTTGATATGTAAATTTTAACTCCCCTGGGAGTTCAACCAGAATATAAAAAAAAACTAACTCCCTCTGTGTTTTAGTTTGACTCCAGGGGAGTTATTCTGACATACCGCCAGAATGACTCCCACCCACCACCACTCCCCACACCCCACACCTCGCTACCACCCATGCATCTTACATATATTTTTGGAAATCTATATGTCTATGTGTGTGTGTGTGTGTGTGTGTGTGTGTGTGTGTATTCCTTATGCATGGCCACAGTTCTCAACCGATCGACACCAATTTGGTATCAAGCATCCTTGGTAGCCGGAAAGGTCATTGGCTATTTAAGTTTGTGTGGCACAGTTTCTAGGGCGCAGAAAATTTGAATATTAAAAAAAATCGGAGCCATAGTTCAGTACCAAATTAAGTGGCGATCGGCTGAAAAGTATGGCTTTGTATAAGCATCAGACAGACACAGAGATACACAGACAGACAAACACACACATACACGCGCGTGCACACACACACACACACACACACACACACACACACATAACAGGTTATGTGTATAATATATATGTATATATATATATATATATATATATATATATATACAGAGAGAGAGAGAGAGAGAGAGAGAGAGAGAATGACTAACTCCCAGAGGGTTCATTCTGTTACAGGGTGGGAGTAAGTCTGGTATAAGCACAAAATGACTCCCCCATTAACGCCCCCCCCCCCCCACCCCCGCCTATGTTGCTAGTGAAGGATTTAATTCCATTTATAATCTAACGCCCTAATTTGTCATTCTCATTCTGCCTCCTCCCTCTCCCCCACCCTTCCCTCTTCTTTTTTTCCTTGTATCTTTATTTTTTTTTTTATTTTAAGAAATGTTTTGTCGAGACATCATTGTGATGGAGGAAAAAAAATCAGCCTGCATTTTTCTTTTCTTTTTTTTCTCGCCCAGATAGCTTATTTAGAATTAACAAACGCTTGGGACCTAACACACTTAAATCGCGAGTACAAGAAAAAGAATGTATACAAAAGTAATTGACATCTCCAAAATTGATTCTAAACAGCTTGTTGATTTATGAATATAATGAGACAGCAAACATCGTTTTGTTTACCTTTCAACAAAGTCCTCATGATGGTGGTCAGAGCGCGTACCG
>JADBJO010022718.1:0-25000 GCA_016801955.1 Conus betulinus
CCTCCACAGCAAGTTTGGGTGATGTCGTGATGCAATGGAACTAGGAGCCGGTAGATTCGTGAAAGCATTAACAGCGGCAGGTATTTGAGATCCTCAAAACACATGTTTTTATTTAGACAAATAAATGTCGACCTCCTAGTGTGTATGCTTTCTGAAGCCTTTTATCATCCCCACGAACGTGAGTTTTGAATTGAAAACCATTAAGTCGGCCTCTGAGTGCGCGCGCGCGTGTGTGTTTGTGTGTGTGTTGTGTGTGTGTGTGTGTGTGTGTGTGTGTGTGTGTTGTGTGTGTGTGTGTGTGTGTGTGATATTTTTCTTTCACCTTTTCATTTTTTTAAATGTTTGCTTGTTTATTCTAGTTTGTGTTCGCCTTTTTTCCTCACTGTTTTGTTTAAATCTTTGTGCTTGTTTTTATTTGGTTTTGTGAAGAGGTGGGTGGGTGCTGTTTGTTTGTTACTTTGTTTGGTTGGTTGATGGATTGGTAGACTGGTGTTTTTGTAGGTGGTGGTGGTGATGGTATTGCTGTTATTGCTGGTTGTGGTGGTGGTAGAGGTAGAAGTGGTGGTGGTAGTGGCGGAAGTTTGGTGGTAGTGGTGGTGGTGGTGGTGGTGGTGGTGGTGTGTGTGTGTGTGTGTGTGTGTGTGTGTGTGTGTGTGGTGTGTGTGTGTGTGTGTGTGTGCGTGCGTGTGTGTGTGTGTGTGTCGGTGGGTGCGTGTATGCGTGTGCATGTGTGTGTGTGTGAGTGTGTGTGTGTGTGTGTGTGTGTGTGTGTGTGTGTGTGTGTGTGTGTATGTGTGTGTGTGTGTGTGTGTGCGCGCGTGTGTGCGTGTGTGTGCGTGCGTGTGCGTGCGTGCGTGCGTGCGTGCGTGCGTGTGTGTGTGTGTGTTTGCGCGCATGGTGATCTCAGTTGATATCTTTCCTAACAACAAAAAATACATGTGGTCATCGTTCCCTTACTGCTTTTAATAGGGAACGCTGTGATCATTCACCATACATCTGGACATGCAACCGTTGGCCTTCTGCGCATTCTCTTTACGCATGCATTAGACTTTCACATAGAGTTATAGTTCTTGCTACTTTCAATATTAAACATAACATCCCTCCCCAATTTAGTTGCAAATTTAGTATTAATATTATTCGCAACAGATGTAGCATGCATTCTGTTGTCAATCATAAAGTTAACGTGCAACATGCATAAATTTAGGAGTATAATAACCCAGATGACAAAATGTTCACGTTGACGATTCACACCAAATGTGTGAAACAGTTGGAGATTTCTTTGATTGAATTCAAGTCCATTTCGTAAGATTAAAATGAGTCTAAGTTTATAACTCAAGTCCAACTATATTAGCAATTATCTTACATACTATATTACTAAAAGCTTAGATGATATTTGAAAATGAAACACCTGAAATATTCTTTTTTTTCACACTGTTAACATCAAATTCAAAATTGAATTTAACTGAACGGAACATAAACATGCTTTAAAAGAAACAGTGTCAGTGCTCTTGTTGCTGTAAACAGGAATTTAAAACAGCAGCATGCAAAATGTTTATTTCATGATGAAGTCCTTGAATTTCTTCGGCAACACCACAGTTCTTTGAGAACTTCTTCTTGGAATTGTCTGATCTGGTTGTGCCTGAGCCGGTTCTGTGAATCTGCTTTGCTGTAGAGACACATCTATGGGTGATTCAGGCACTGGTGAAGATCTTGGAGTAGGCATCTCTTTTGACCTTGATGGTGAAACTGATGGTGTTTGAGTCACTGCCTCTGGTGAAAATCACACTGATGATATGCCTCAACTTCTTCTTCCTCTTCTTCTTCAGAAGGAATGTCAATCTGCACTGGTTTGAAGAATGAAGAATTTCGTGTGTGAAATGATTGCCTCGTCTTGCAACAATCATACTACCACGTTTCTTCACAACAGTGTAGGGATGGGGATCAAACAACGGGGTCAGTTTGTTGTTTCTTTTCCGTTGCTTCACAAGGACATGGGTCACCTGTCCTGATGCCAGACTCTCTTGTGTGTCGTCTTTGATCAGCATAATTTTTCATCTTCATTTTGCTGACAGCATCGTTGTGAGCTAGACGTGAGTGAGCTGGGGATGGTAGGGGAATTGGGAACTGCAGGAATACCAATGTTCATCTTCCTTCCGGTCAGAGCTTCAAATGGGGACATGTTTGTTGCACCATGTGGCGTAGCTCTGTATTGACGAAGGAAATCAGGAAGTTCCATTCTCCAGTCTTTGCCTTCAGCTGTGGCAGCTCGAACATACTTGTTCAACGTTCTCATGAAACGCTCTGCTTCACCATTTGCTTCTGGCCATAATGGAGCAGTTTTCCTATGGTGAAAACCTGACTGTTTTTGCGCGAAGTCCTGGAAATCTGAACTTTGGAATGGGGGACCATTGTCAGTCTTGACAACTTTGGGAAAACCCTGACGTGCAAATATATCATTCAGACGTGGAATGACGACTCTTGCTGATGTTGAAGGAATCACCTCAACTTCAGGGTATCTGCTATGTTCATCGATGGCAACTAGCACGTAGTGACCAGAGGGAAATGGGCCTGCAAAATCAACTGCGATTTCAGACCAGGGTTCAGAAGGAAGTGGTGTTGGACACAGAGGTTCACGCTGTGAGTGACCAGGGTATGAGGCTTGACACGGAATGCATTTCTTCACCGTCTCTTCCACTAATTTGTCTATTCCTGGAAACCACACCTTCTCTCTGATGAGTTGTTTGGTCTTGACTATCCCCTGATGTGTATGATGAGCGATGTCAACAACTTTCGTTGCAAAAAAGGGGGAACCACAATTCGATGATCACGAAGAATGACATCATCATAGACAGATAGTTCATCCTTGAAACGGGCAAAACAAGAAAGGTCAGAATCTTTCCACCTATTTGTTTCAATTGCCATCTTCAGTTTCTGGAACTGGAATCCTGTTGTGTGGCAGTTCGAATTTCTTCAAAAGTCATTGCTTTGGGAACTGCGTTCTTGCTGACGAACTTGATGTAAGCTTCGCCTGCATTGTCTCTCTCAGGTTGAGTGTGTGGGTGTCTACTGATGAAATCTGCTGGATTTCTGTCATTTTTTCCTGGACGATACTGAAGATCAAACTCGTATGGCATAAGACGAAGACGCCAACGTTCAATTCTTGCTGTAGCTGGCTTTCGGCTTTTCATAATTCCCAAAAGTGGTTTATGGTCCGTTACAACAGTGAATGTTGAGCCGAAAAAGATACAGATGGTAGTGCTCAACACCATACACTACAGCTAGCATCTCCCGGTCAGTCTGTGAATAGCGTTGTTCGACCTCTGTCAATGCACGACTTGCATAACTGACAATCTTGCCTTCTTGAGTGAAGATCGCTCCGAGACCAACAGGACTAGCATCTACAATGATTTCTGTTGACTTGTTTGGATCAAAATATGCCATGACTTTTGCTCCTGTCAATGCTTCTTTCAGGTTGCTGAAAGCTTGCTGTTCAACTTCAGACCATTTCCAGGGGACATCTTGCTTTGTCAGTTGACGCAGAGGTTCAGTAAGTGTTGCATACTTAGGAATGAAGCGGGACACATACTGGGGTCATACCCAAAAATGATCGTACTTCTGCAACATTCTTGGGTGAGTCAGTGCCAATGATGGATCTGATTTTTTTTAGGATCAGCTGAGATTCCTTTATCACTGAACACATGTCCAAAGAAAGTGAGTTTGTTGACAGAAAAACTTGCATTTTTCTTTGTTCAGTTTTGCTCCTTTTTCCTGAAGTCGCTTCAGAGTTCTTCTCAGGTTTTCGTCATGCTCAGCTTGCGTCTTGCCATGCACTATGATATCATCAGACAAATTTCTAGCACCTGGAATGTCACTGAGAAGATCCGCAATGGTCTTCTGGAAAATTTCCGATGCAGCATTAACACCAAACAGAAGAAGTCTTTTGTACCGGCGCAATCCTGCATGCGTTGAAAATGTGGTAATATAGACTTGATTCTTCCAGTTCAAGTTGATGATACGCGTTTGTCAAGTCTAGCTTGCTGAAAACTGTAGAAGAATTAAGATCAGCAATCAGATCATCCACAGTTGGCATTGGGTGCTTTTCTCTCCCTATCGCCCTATTTGCTTCACGCATATCAATACACACTCTGACTCCTTTAGTCTTCTTGGGTACCACCACCACAGGACTAATCCACGGAGTAGGACCAGTGACTCTCTCGATCACATCTAACTTCTCTAAACGTTCTAGCTCCGCTTCTACATCTTTGCGTACATGAAAAGGGATACGCCTATGGCGTTGTGCTACAGGCTGGACTTTAGTGTCAATGTGTAATCTGACTGTACCCCCATCTATCTTTCCCATTTCTCCATCAAACAGTGAAGGGAACTGATCTGGAATGGATGTGGAGGCAGAAGACGAAAAGGCAAAATGAACATGTTCAGTGCTTGAGCAGTGTCTGCACTAAGAAGATTGTGAGACTGAGACTGAAGTCTGCTTGTGTTCACAACATAAAAACCTGCGTTTGCATGTTTGTCTTTGTATACGATGTTAGTGGTGAAAAATCCACGCACAGGAAGAGGGTCTTTTGAGCCATAAGCATAAATCAGAGGAGATGGACTCTGCAACTGGGTTTGACACTAAGTTTATCATAAACATGTCCACTCAAAATGTTCACACTCGCTCCAGTGTCAATCAAAAAAATTCACTTTTGCTTTCAGAATGCTTGCTGTGATTACTGGAGTTTTTGATGTATGTCTGTCACTGACATTGAACACAGATTCATCACTTGACTCTGAAGATCCATACTCTCGTCCATGCTCGCGCATAAAAGAGTTAATCTGCCTTACCTCTGGTTTGGAGATACAAACATGGGCGAAATGATTCATCTTATGACATCGTCTGCACTCCTTCCCCTTCGCTGGACAAGACGCATGTGAAGATGGACCACCACAGTAATGACAAGAGTTAGTGTCACAATGTCTTGTGAAACCACCACGATGAGAACCAGGATGACGAGAAGATCCTCGGACTGTTGTGTTGTCTCGCCCACGCCCACGATGAATAGATCTGCCTCTGTTGACCTTGTGACCACGTTGTGAAAAGTTTTCACGGCCATGTGCACCAAACCACTTGCACCGGAATCATTGCTGCTGTCTGTGCGTTTGAAATTGTCACCGCTAGATCTGCGGCTAGACACAGCATTTAGATCTACACTTTTTTCCTTCCATCACTGAAGCTCTTGATTCTGACAACTCGAGCGCTTTGGCCTCATCTAACACTTGCTTCAATGTGTAATTGTCTTTCAAGGCTTTTCTTCTTATTCTGGAAGACTACATCCTTGTAAAATCTGAGAAAGGATTTCTTTATCAGCATCATGGAATTCACAAGTACTTGCCAATGTGCGCAAACGTGTGTAAAACGAATCAATCGTTTCTCCAGAGTTCTGAGAAGCCTGCCGAAATTTGAAAATTTCGTAAGTAGTGTTTTTCTTTGGAGTGAAAAATTCGGTCAATGATTTTTTTGCAACACCGAATTCATCTGGAACATTTCCATCTGGAGTTTGTCTGACTGCACCAAGTCCCTTTTGCTGGTCAGTAAAGCTATCATATATATCATAAGCTTCTTCTCCAACATAATGTAAGAGCATGGCCCTTCTTCTTTTTGTCGTCTTTAATGTCAAGAGCACATAAAAGATTCTCGAATCTATCTAGCCACTTTTTCCATCTTGGGCCAGCTGACTGCTCGTCTGCATGTACACTGAATGACGGAAAACTCGGTAAACTTGCCATACCTTTGTATCCTCGTCGCCAGAAAATGATGTGTCTAGATTAGCTGATGTTGGCACGCAACAACGACACTAACACACAAGTTGCAAACTCCAAACGATGTTTACTAAGGGAACGCTGTGATCATTCACCATACATCTGGACATGCAACCGTTGGCCTTCTGCGCATTCTCTTTACGCATGCATTAGACTTTCACACACACACACACACACACACACACACACACACACACGCACACACACACACACACACACACACACACACACACACACACACACACACCAGAGATCCTAAATGAGCATGGTATCCTCACGGATTCTAGTGGGCAAATGTGTAAAGATATAAATATCGATGTTAATTTGCATTTTCTTACACGTGTGTTCTATATGTACAGTTTACTCCTGCTCTGTGTCTACTTAACGTATTTTTTGAAATTGCATTACTGTACCAGACATTTTTTGTTGTTGTTGTTTTGGGCGACATTTGTTTTTCAACCCCATTCAGAGAGTGTTTTCTTTCTTAAGTTTCTTACTCAAAAACTAGCCATTGTTTTGTATGTTGAGCAAACGTGCTAGTATCACCAGATGCATTAATGATTATATGTGGATTACTGTAGAAAAAAAAAATCACCAAAAAAGAAACTGACATAATTTGAGGAGACGTGATAAGTAAAATGATAAAGCACAATGTGGAACCTGGCCATGTGGAATAACTGGAAATTGGAATTGGATGTTCTTCGATTTCAGGCGGTGTACAGGCATTTGTTTGTTTGTTTTTCTGAGAATACAACTCTGATATAACATGGTGGATTTGATAATAACATCTTCACGCTTTTTACACCCTAACTAATCATCAATATTCAAGCAGTAGACAGGGGCGGTCTGTCATGGCCTGACCAGCTTTTTTGAGGTTCATAGACTTCAGGCTCTTCAGATTCACCCCTCTGACCTCTGCAATCACTGCAGATCTAATACACCATAGGTAGAAAGAGATGGTAATTCTCGAAAAAAAAAACAACAACAAAAACCCCCCACTATACATCTAGAGAAGTGTTTGAGTTGAGTTTGAAGGTGCAATGACTCATGATTGTGTGTGTGTGTGCTGGATGTGTGTGTGTGTGTGTGGGTGTGTGTGTGTGTACGGGGCGGGGGGGGGGGGGGGGGGGGGGGGGGGGGGGGGGGGAGGGGGGGGGGAGGGAGCGTTACAAAACGTACTTACTTTCCTTCTCTTGACAGACTGGATGTTTTTCATCCAGATTTTATTACTGTTAATCTCTCTATCTCTCCTCTCTCCTCTGCGATCCATCTCTCTCTCTCTCTCTCTCTCCTCTCTCACTCTTCTGTGTGTGTGTGTGTTGTGTGTGCGTGTGTGTGTTGTGTGGTTGTGTGTGTTGTGTGTGTGTGTGTGTGTGTGTGTGTGTGTCTGCGAGTGCGTGTGGTTGTGTGTGTGTGTGTGTGTGTGTGGTGTGTGTGTGTGTGTGTGTGAGAGAGAGAGAGAGAGAGAGAGAGAGAGAGAGAGAGAGAGAGAGAGAGAGAGAGAGAGAGAGAGAGTGTGTGTGTGTTCTTCTCTCTCGATGTGTTCTTTCTTGTGCGAGTACATATCTCCTCATTGTGTGTGTGTGTGTGTGTGTGTGTGTGTGTGTGTGTGTGTGTGTGTGTGTGTGTGTGTGTGTGTGTGTTCTTTTCTCTCGGTGTGTTCTTTTAGGTGTGTGTACATATCTTCCTCTCTGTTTTTGTTTGGTGTGTGTGTGTGTGTGTGTGTGTGTGTGTGTGTGTGTGTGTGTGTGTGTGATATTTCCTGTGAGGCAATGACAGCTAACAGCATTATTTTCGGGCATCGGTGCCAGTACTCTCGCCGGCTTTTGGAATGCACTGTTCACATTCTCCCCCTCAATATCTCTCCGCCCCTCCCCCCCCACCTCCTCCTTGGCCTGTCTTCATAACGTTCCCTTCATTATCTTCTGCATATCCACCCTTTTTCCTAATGAAGAAGGAAGTCGTTGAAATACACCCCCATCCCCTCTGTACACGCCAACCTCATCCTCCCCTCTGGCTCATAAAGTTAAAGAAGGCGGAAGACAGATTCACGCTGGAATGCCCCCTGTGTCCTGCAGGCAAGCAGAAGAAGAGAGCAGCCAGTGAATGGACACAGACACGGACCTCTATTGGTCACAAGCCCCCAGTCCTCTTCATCCTGATCACTGGTCTGTGTTGATTGCAGCTAGCCTGGCCCAGCCGTATACGAATGATGGATAGGACTAGATTGAAGCTGAACACATCAAGATCCATTGTCAGCGGAATGGTCTTCAATGGTGATTCCGTTTTGGCCTTACTGGCCTCACGATGACCTTCCTTTGACGGAACCAGGGTTGAGGGGAATGGAGGAGACATTGCACTGGGTGCTGATGTCTGGACTTTTAGATGCGTATGCCCATCCTGACGTGTTTACAAATGATTCTCAGACCTCTGTTTACTGAAAGAGGTGTTGCGGGTGGTAAAGTCTGAAGAAGGTGTATTTGCAGGGAATGGGGTTGCCTGTTTTTGTTTTGTTAATGAAACAAGCATTACTTTACAGTTCACTATTGTATGCCTGTTTCTATGCATATGTCTGTATGTATATTTTGTGTCACATATGTGCACTCACTCATTTACACACACACACACACACACACACACACACACACACACACACACGCACGCACGGGCACCACACACACTATTTTATCCCAAAATCAAAAAGGTCTCTCAGCTTATTTTAGGTAGAGAATCTTTCAGTTTAGCTGACTGACGATCAACAATACATCTGGACACCATTTGTTTCATTTGAATTGAACGTGCAGTGTGATGGGGGGGGGAAAAAAAAAAATGCTACAGACATACAGACATCCTTGCTGCTTCAGACAAGGCTTCAAAGCGCTGCATTCATCTTTACCATCTAAAACCCTTCACGTCGACCAATGGCTGTGCTCATACGTAGACTCCTGGCGGGAGAGGGTCAGAAGATGTGAGCTGAGCAGTACTGTCGACCGTAGTGATTGTAAAGATTGATCTGGCTTGACATTGTCGTTCCAGATCCAGCGGCTGTTCCGTCTCTGAGATGGAGTCACTCAGGCAATTCGAATAATGGCTCTGATGTGTATTGAACATGCCACTGGCCAAGTTCCCACATTGTGACGCTCTGTACTGCGCCGTGGTGACTACTGACGCATGCATTCCTTCCTTTCACTGGACAGTCGTTGGCAGTGGCATGTTGAGGGTCCAGCACTTGATGAAGGCATTTATCAGCTCTCAGACAGAGAGCGGAACGGGGAAACTTCATTTCACGCCTCCATGCCTGAATCTCCGGTCACAGAGGTCAGAAGCAAAGAACCCATTCCCTCAGTGACCATCTACACAGGGCGGGGTATGGCTACATCGGGCCAGAGCAATTTGCCTGTAGTCCAGGCGGCATTCAGAGAAATGCCAGGCACTGTCACGGGTGGATATTGATTTAACTGGCGCGATTCATTTCCGTCAAATTGCTCTTGCTCAAAAAAGTCATCTGGATGAGCAATGTCCCTTCCAGTTTCTGCTGATGTCATTCAGTTTTAAAAGGCTAGGAGTAGAACAGCATTGTGTATGAATAGTAAATTAATTTTTAAAAAAAGTAAAAAAAAAAAGTAACCAAGTCATGGTGGGTAGGCATAACTGTAACTGAGACAGGAAATAGAGACCTTCAATGGAAGCTAGAAGCATATATATATATATATATCTATATATATATATATATATATATATATATATATATATATGCTTCTAGCTTCCATTGAATATATATATATATATATATATATATATATATATATATATATATATATATATACAATAAATGCCTCCACAGCAATATTGTATATCAAGCCACTGTAAAATCAGAGAACGCTGAAGAAACATATATAGGTATCACTGAAAACCAGTTTTAAAACTAGATATGCAAATCATAAACAGTCATTTAACAAAGAAGATAAAAAAATCAAACACAATTGAGTAAATATATTTGGAAACTCAAAGATAAAAAAAAATAGTCTACAACATATCCTGGAAAATTTTTTTAAAAGAGCTGCATCATATAATCACATTTCAAAAAGATGTAATCTATGTCTAACAGAAAAATATATGATATTATGCAAACCCACAATTAGCAACCCTAAACACCAGGATAGAAATGGTTAACACTTGCAGATACAAATGGAAGTTTGTATCAGCGAACAGAAATAAAAAAACACACATGTAAAACACTGACTGCACGTGATGGCAGACAGCGATCACCTATAAGAACACTGACAGCACTGACCCCCCATATCCTGACGACTGCACCAGCAAGAAACAACGTTTTGTAGATTTTAATGTTTACATTTAATCAAAGTTTTAACAGATGCCGCTCTCCAACTCGGTTGAGCACTTTTTAAAAAAATCGTTGGTTTGCAACACCCGGCTTCACTCGGGTATATCTGTACAATAATTTTCTGGCCACCCATCTCTCTCACCACTTATAAGACAATACACTAACATTCAGCTTGGTTTGTTTCATTTATCCCACGCCAAAACAATTGCCCCAGCCTTCTCCTATCCACTTCACCCAATTTCTTTCCAACGCCCACTCCCTTCATGAATCTCAATCTGTTTTCCCTCACGATTTTTTTCGTAATACGACACACAGTCGATAGAGGGATGCCTGTGCTTTGTGAACTTACCAGTGCATTCTCAATTCCTCGATTGAAAAGCTCCAAAATGACAAACTCTGTAGGACACGCCATAAGCTAGAGGATAAGGCGCTGGACTCATGATCTAAAAGGTCGTGGTTTCGAATCCCAGCTTGGTCTTGGAAATTTTCACGTGGAATGTTTCCAGCTAAAATGATCATAGTTTCACCCCGCGATATCCACTCTGGCCCCGCAGGGTGTCAGGCTAATGTGACGGACCAGCCGTCTGCATATCCTTGATTTGGGCACGGACATTAAACTCAACTCAGACATGACAACTCTGTGAAAAGATTGCCTTTTCACGATGTGTCATGTCTGTTGGAGGGCCTGTGGGTAGACAACATTTCGGGGTGTCCCTTTTTGGCGCAAGTAGAGTCAGTGTTTTCTGTGCTTCCAGTTCGTCGGGTGCTGCAATGTAGAACATTTCACTGTGTACAACAACGGAACAGCCAGGTCTGCCCAAAGGGATGAAAATGTCTGAGCCTGGCTCTTGTTGATCTGTCTGTCTGTCTGTCTGTTTGTCTGTCTGTTTGTCTGTCTGCCTGTCTGCCTGCTTGTCTGTCTGTCTGTCTCCTGCCTGCCTGTGCCCTGCTTGTCTGTTTTGTCTCTGTCTGTCTGTCTGTCTGTCTGTCCTCGTCTCTCTCTCTCTCTCTCTTCTCTGTCTCTCTCTCTCTCATCTCTCCATCTCTCGTCTCTCTCTCTCTCTCTCGTCTCTCTCTCTCTCTCTCCCCTCTTTCTCTGTCTCTCTCTTAGCAGTCCATTGTCTATCAAACAACAAGACAAGATACACTGGATTTATTCTATATGGGCAGTTTGTCCTATATAAAAGAGGTTAGTGTAGAGGACAACACACACACACACACACACACACACACACACACCACACACACACACACACACACAACACACAACATATAATATATATATATATATATATATATATAATATATATATATATATAATATATATATATATATATATATATATATATATATATATATATTATACGTCAGCACAGCATTGTAAGGTTTTAATTTTTCTTTGATTTCGATCCAGCATTTTTGGTCCAATGTTGTGATGTCAAAATGTCCAGGAGGCCGTTAGATTTCCTGAAAGCAACAGCAGCCGCCGGGTGTTTGCGATCCTAAAAGCATGTTTGTAGTAACGGAAATGATTGTCGAGTTCCTACTGTGGTGGTTTTTCAAAAGCCTTTTATCATCCACACGAACGGCACAATTCAATTGAAGACAATTAAGACATGCTGCATGTGTGTGCCATTTTGTGTAGCCGGGTGATTTTGTCTGTTTGTGTGTTTGTTTATTTTTTCTCATTTTGTTGTTTGTTTGTTTGTTTGTCTTTTTGTATTGTATGTGGTGTGGCTGTTGTTTGTGTTTGTTTGTTTGTTTGTTTGTTTGTCTTTTTTGTATTGTGTTGCTGTTTGTTTTTGCTGTTTGTTGCTATTGTTGGTTTTTATTTTTCTATCTGGGTTGTTGTCGTCCTCCTCAATTTTGCTGCTGCTGTTTGTGGTGGCGGCGATGGCGGTTTATTGTTGTTTTATTATCGCTTAGTGATTGTGGGTGGTGATGATGGGTGGTAGAGGTGGTGGTGGTGGTGGTAGTGGTGGTGATGGTGTGTGTGGGTGTGTTGTGTGTGTGTGTGTGTGTGTGTGGAGGGAGCACTGGGAGAGAGAGGGAGAGAGAGAGAGAGAGAGGGAGAGGGGGGGAGAGTGCGGAGAGAGAGGATGAGAGAGAGAGGAGAGAGAGAGGCGAGAGAGGAGTGTGGTGTGTGTGTGTGTGTGGTGTGTGTGTGTTCGAGCGCGCATGCGTGTGTGTGACGCACGCACGCAACGCTCGTAAGGAACACTCACACACACACACACAACACCACACACACACACACACCCACACACACACACACACACACACACACACACACACACCATTGGACAGAGAGAGAGAAGAGAGAGAAGGAGAGAGAGAGAGAGGAGAGAGACGAGAGTAGAGAGAGAGGACGAGAGGAGAGTGAGAAGAGCAGAGAGGCTGGTTTGTGAAAGTTTAAGTGTTAGACTCATGATTTGTGATCATTAATGAGAAAACGCTGGGACAAAGGGAAAAAAAAAAATAAGAAAAAAAAGACCAGAAAGGATGGAATAGGACCAGAAATTTGGAAAAATGAAAAAAAATGATTGATTTTTTGAAATGATAATAAAAGAAAAAACGCTGGGAGAAAACACAAAATGCAAAATAGAAAGGGGGAGAAAACAAGGAACAACCAACGAATAAAAAAAAAGAAAAAAAAATAGACAGAAAGACATTGCATAGGACAGCTGCTGCCGAATAAACTTTTGGACAAATGGGAAACAGGGAAGTAAAGTAGAGAGAAGGTTCCTAAAAGGGAAACCAGTTACTTATTAGGCCCGTAGTTCAAGGTTGAGCATAGGCCATCGACAAAACGCCGCCATCGCACCCGGTTCTGGGCTGCTTCGCTGAATGCCTGATGTCCATTTTGGTCCCCTGCCTCTTATCATCTAGCCTCATGTGTCTCGGTCTCAGCCCTCAGAAGCTGTTTGAGAGGTCGGCGGCCTCTCTTCCTTTCATACTGCGGGTTCCATGTCTGGGCTTGGCATTGTGGTGCTGGGTGCTGGCTTCCTTCGGAGAGTGTGTGTCCAATCCAGCCCCACTCCTCAGCAGAATCCATGCATTGGCCACTCGGTTCCTGTCCTGCTTGCTTCCATAGATCTTCATTGTTGATTTAAAAAAAAAGAAGAGGAGAGAGAGAAGCGAGGGAGGAAAACTAGAGATGGAGAGATGAGAGAGAGAGAGAGAGAGAACCAGATGATCGAGCGAAAAAACAATGAAAGAAAGAGGGAAGAAATAATGGGGAGCCCACCCCACGGGGTGATAGACAAAAAAAAAAGAAAAGAGGAGCGAAAAGTTATCAAGAAGAAACTGTAGTAAGACGAGTCAAAGAGGAAAAAACGAAAAGAAATAAAGAAAGAATGCAAGGCATGTGTATAAAATGAACAGAAGGATAGCTAGGTTTAAAAAAAACACAGCAGAAAGAAAAAAGAAAGACCGGCAGAATAAAAGATTTAAAAGGAAATAAGATAAAAACAAAGACAAACACAGACGAAAAAAAAGAAAAAACTAGAAGTCAAAACAATCTCATTCAGCAATAAAGGCACGAAAAATAAAACAGGAAACTGAAGAGAAAAGTGAAAAAAAGGAGGAAAAAGGAAGAGGAAAAAGAACGAAGAAAAAGATACTGAAAAAAGAAAGATTGGGAAAAGGGCAGAAGACGGACAGGGAAAGGAAGAGAAGGGGAGAAAGAAAGGAAAAGAAAAAGAAGAGAAAGAGAAAGAACGAAGAAGAAAAAAGAATGACAATCAAAAGGAAAGAAAGAGAAGATGAAAGCAAAAGAAAAAAAAGAAAAAGGAGGAAAAAAGGAGAAAAGAGAGAAGAAGAAAAGAAAGAAAGGGCGAAAATGGGAAGAAGGAAGAGGAAAAAGAAAAAAAGAGGAGAACAGAAGAAAGAACAAAGAAGGAAAAAAGAAGGGAAAAGGGAAAAGGGAGGAAAAGGGAGAAAAAGAAAGAAGAAAGGAGAAAGACAGGGGAAAAGAAGAAAGAGGGAGAAGGGAAGGGAAAAAAGACAGAAGAAGAAGCAGGAGGGAAGGAAAAAGAAAAAAGAAAGGGAAAAAAAGAGAAGAGAAAGGAAAGAAAAAAAGAAAGAAAAAAAAGAAAGAAGAAAAAGAAAAAAAAGGGAGAAAGGTGAAGAAGAAAAAAGAGATAAAAAGAAAAAAAGAAAAAGAAGAAGAGAAATAGAAAGAAAAAAGAAAAGAAAAGAAAAGGAAAAAAGAAAAAAACAAAGAAGAAAAAGAAAAAAAAAAAGGAAGGAAAAAAGTGGAAGAAAGAAGAAAGCAAAAAGAAGAAAAAGAACAAAAACCAAAAAGGGAAAAAAAAAAAACCAACCCCAAAAGAAAGAAGGAAAAGAAACAAAAAAAGAAAATAAAGGAGGAAGGAAGAGAATAAAGGAGGGGGAAGAAAGAAAAAGAAGAAGAAAAGAGAAAGAAGAGAAGAAGAAGAAAAGAAGGAAGAAGATTAGAAGGGAGAGAAGAAGAAGAAGCAAAATACAGAAATGCCGAATTTTGATTTTAATCAAAAGAAGAAGAAAAAAAAAATAGCACTCTCTTCAATGGACATGCACATTTTCATCCATTGGAAAAAAAAAATATCACTGCAAAATCATTGCTCTTCCATAAATATCTGGGAAAACAATGCCATATACATTAACATTATTAAACATAAGAAGTAAAGTAAATAACTATACGATGCAGTGAGTAGTAACATAAAAACTAAAATGATGTGTGAGGAATTTGAAAATATCTTGATGCATAAAACGCATGCTCTTCTTTAGAGCGTTTTCACTGGGATTTCTTTCACCGATACTACAGACTTCGTGCAAACTCTTGGTCCTGCCAATTCAAAAAGACGGTCTGAAAAGCACTGTGTAGCCGCCTGTAAAACCCAGGGACACATGGCATCCCTTTTCAGGGTGTTGAGAAACCTCTCCATCCTCCAAGCTCTTCCCCCACCCCCCCCCCCCAACCTCCCACCTACTCCATCTTCGCTTCGCTCCACCCGCCCGTCCCTATCGTTCCTTCTACTTGTCCCTCATCCATTCTCGTCATTATTTTAATCGGTTTCCATCCTCTTCAATCCCCATCCCCACCCACCCCCCACACCCCGCACCCACTCCACATCACCCTCTTTCAGTGGTCGGTTGTTTTATATGTGTGCTTGGCACTTTGTGTGGAATGGTAGTTTAGGCTTCATTTCTCATATCTTTTATACTTGAGTACACATTCGTGGTTATACAAAGGCAGAAAGAAAGTCAAGAAAAAACATCCCTTCTGGGCTCTGTCATTTCATCACTATGCACTATACGTTCTGTATTCATGCCTAAACAGACTTTTAAGAGATGCAGGCATTGGGGGCACATTGTGATAAAGATATGTCAACAGCAAACTCTGACCACACTCTTCCAATGGATGCATGAATTCTATTTGTTGTACTGGCTTTCCCCTTCAGACCCGAGTCAACATCCATCTCTCTGAAAACTCGCTTGGTCAAGCTGGCACCATTCTGCAGCTCTATTTCTGGCACATAGAGATCGGTTGTGGAGCCACAACACCCGTCAGTCCTCATTAGTGGATGCTAGTCATCGAACCACCATGTGGCTCCTGCTAAAGCACTCATCCATTCCGTTCAATGGACCAGTCCCTCTAAAGTTCGCAAGCGTCCAGCACTTGATTAACGTGTTAATTACTTCCAGACAGACCAGGGTGGAAACAGGGGAAACTTCATTTCATGCCTCCATCACTGTAAGCTCTGGTCACAGAGGTGGAGGCCAATGACCAGTCCTTTCGATGACCTTTGACAGGACTTTCTTTGAGCAGGCTGGAGCCTGACCGTGTGAAGCCAGAACAATTGCCTGCGGTGTAGATGACTTTATGGGGGAAACCCCAGGACACAGTCTCTGATGAATATTCATTCAGCGGGATCAATGAAACTCCTGAGGATAATCAGTTGATGGACTTTATCTGAATGAACAACTCAACGTCAAAAGTTTGCTTCTGTCTGTCTGCGTGTGTTTGTAGATAGAATGATAATAAAAGGAACACAATGCAGAATGGAGAAGTAAAGAAAAGAAGACGACGGTGGCTGGATATATGAGATGTACAAAAGTTCTGGACATACTGGTGAGTGTTTGAAGGAAGATTGTTGTGGTGAAATTCAAGATCGTGTGTGAGCTGTGCAAATGGGTGTGTGACAAAGCTAAGAAAAACAGCAGATGATGAGAAGTATGTCGTACGCCGACTATTCGAATTACTCCTTCCACGAAGATGATACAGACAGTGAAATGGAAAACTGTCCGACTGAGAAAAGTTTGATCCCAAACCTGATTTTAGTTTTCTGAGCTGCGACCCTAATGCTTGCCAGAGCCAATTATTGGAGGAGAGAGGAGAGAGAGAGAGAGAGAGGAGAGAGACGAGAGGAGGAGAGAGGAGAGAGAGGGAGGGAGAGGACAGATCGCGAGAGCAGACAGGACAGACGGACGAGGACAGACAGACAGACAGACAGCAGACAAAAGATTCAAGTAGGAGAGACAGGACAAAACAGAGAGAGAGAGAGACAGGAGAGGCACAGAGAGAGAGAGAGAGAGAGGAGAGAGAGGGAGAGAAGAGAGAGAGAGAGGAGAGAGAGCGGAGATTTTGAGGGGAGAGAGAGAGAGGAGAGAGCGTGTGTGTGTGTGTGTGTATGTGTGTGTGTGTGTTGTTTGTGTGTGTGTGTGGGTGTGTGTGTGCGTGTGTGTGTGTGTGTGTGTGGGGTGTGTGTGTTGTGTGTGTGTGTGTGTATGTGTGTGTGTGTGTGTGTGTGTGTGTCAGCACCACCAATATGTAATCTGATCGACAGTAATGGTTTCAGTCAGGTCAGTCAGTGTCAGTTCGCGCGCGCGACGCGCGCGCGCGTGTGTGTGTGTGTGGGTGTGTGTGTGGTGTGTGTGTGTGTGTGGGTGTGTGTGTGTGTGTGGGGGTGTGCGCGGGTGTGTGTGTGTGTGTGTGTGTGTAAGTGTGTGTGTGTGTGTGTGGTGTGTGTGTGCGTGTGTGTGTGTGTGTGTGTGTGTGTGTGGTGTGTGTGTGCGCGCGCGTGCGTGTTGTGTGTGTGTGTGTGTGTGCCCGGTGTGTGTGCGCGTGTGTGTGTGTGTGTGTGTGTGTGTGTGTGTGTGTGTGTGTGTGTGTGTGTGTGTGTGAGTGCAGTGCGCGTGCGCGTGGTGCGTGCGCGCGCGCGCAGGTGTGTGGGGTGCTGGGTTATGTGGTGTGTGTGTGTGGGGGGGGGGCGGGGGGGGGGGGGGGGGGTTTGAAAAGAGAAGGAATGAAGTGTAAGTGGAATGTGAAGTAAAGAAGTAAGGATAGTGAAGTTCGGGGATATGCATATGTCGATTATTTGATAGCATCCGTCTATTTCAAATAAGCAGTATGGGCAATTAGTATATACTCTTTTGCTGGTTAAAAATAAAGTATGTGAATCTAGTATGCACAATGCCTGCATTTCGCCTCTTCCATCAAGCCCCTTAGATATTTTGTGTATGACGAGTATATGTTGTGACCATAATGAATGTCTCTTCTGAGATAATGATGTGATTTGATTTGAAGTGTATCCCAAACCAACAGGGAAAAAGAAGGCAATGCATACCAAACCCGAACACTGTGTTCATGTTTTAATGTAAATTGTGACGTAATGTCACCGTATCGCAAGCCGTTAAAAAAAAACAGTTGGCGCGCCGCAATAATATTAACGAACCGTTCAAGCAAGATTCATAACAAAAGGAAAAGTTGGAGACAGTGTTAGATTCGCCAGACGTATATTTAAGTACCATAATATATCTCAATTACTTGGCTATTATACATTCTGATAAAGTTTTGATTCGATAAAGTTCGGATTCAGCTTTATCAAGGATTTTTTGCTTTCTTTCTTTATGCTTACAGCAGGGTGATACTCCTGCGGACACCTGCTGTATAGACAGGGCAGCTTGGGAGTTTGTTGTGTATGACCGTTTTCTATCCCGCCATTAAGGCAGCTATACTCAGCCAGCTTCGGGGAAAGATGCATGCTATGAATGTGTAAACGCGTCATCCATACCAAGGCCAAACTGGCCTTCTCTTCCCCCGAAGTTGGTTGTGGGATTTATTTGACGTGTGTGCAAGAATGGTTGTGCGTGCGTTCACACACGGAACCTCGCGTTTATAGTCTCATTCAAAGACCCTGTACGGGGAAATGGAGTCAGAAAAGGAAACAATGTTAACTCCGAGGGGAAAATACAACTACTGTACCGAAATTCGAACCCGCAACCCCAGGATCACGAGTACGGCGCTCTACCAAATTGAGCTATTCCGGCAACACCATAGCTTTTCAAGGGATATAAAAAACATTTTTTTGTGTTTCCGTTTTACAACATTATGATATGGTGGTTATGTAGGATATCTAACAAGATAAAAACTGTATTTGCCATACCTTTTTTTTTTATAAGCGGTATAATGAACAGGGAGAAAGTGAGACGTAGCATCAATGTTTAAGCAGATGCTCGCCATATAATTCCAAACAGATGGACATGCAGTTGTTGCAATTAATAAATTCACACAAATCACCTGAATCTTTCAGTCTTGGCTTAAGGCTGTATCAGGCCAAGTGACATAGGCTTTAGAACACCCAAGGCTACATCAAAATGTTGTTATTCTCTGCATAGTTATGCGGCGGATTCTCTTCAGTTTGTAAAACAAACTCCTAGCATAGCATTATCGTCCCTAAATCCCCCGAAGTCGGGAGGGGACAAGGAGTGCGGTTGAGTGGATGAAGTGCGGTTGTCCATGTGGCAGCAGGTAAATCAAAAAACAGTCACACACGTAATGTTCTCATTCCTAGATGATGCATTTTTGTACCATAGTGTTCAGGTACTTCGGCTGTTGGATGATCCCTGGAGTCTTTTAGCCAGGGGTACAACAACAACAACTTAATCTAATGTGTGCTTTGTTATCTCTATATAAGCTTGGTGAATGGATACCCGCCACGAATAATTTATTGTCTGGGAGTTAGTGCATTGACCATGTAAATGTTTTTTACCACGCCACCAGAAGGTTACTTGCCTCATTTGGTCCTTTAATTACGCCATCTGACATCTTTGAAGATTTTTTTTTTTTTGTCCCCCTTTTTTTTTTTGACAGCTAGAATACAGTGTGATAATCATCAGAAGGGGGGGAAGGGAAAACGACAATGATTACAGCAAAGGCAAAAGGCCAAACTAAATTACGAGGAGGAACAGAGGATGCTTGTGTGAGCAAGACAACGTCATCCAAGGGATGAGGGGAAACTATCCCTTCTTGCTATGTATGAGTCAAACTACATTAGAATGTACTAGTTTACTTCTCGTACAATCAATCTCAAACACCGCAGATTAAGAAAATTCTATAAACCATAGCAAGTTGCCTGTACATGTGGAGGTCATTTAGGACACTGTCATCATATGGTTGCCAACCGTGCAACAACACCAGTGATTGCCTCTGCCACCTTTTCATTCCTTTACCTCCCCACGTCGCCTTCAGTTATTGTTTGGTTCCCTTGGCCCCAAGAAAAGTAAATGGAATGTTTATTTTCTGGGCTCAAAACTTTCTCTCCTCTCTCTCTCTTCTCTCTCCTCTCTTCTCTATCTCTCTCTCTATCTCTCTCTCTTCTATCTCTCTCTTCTCTCGTCTTCCGCTCTCTCCACATTGATTGGCACATAATATTAAGGCCAATTTTTTATGCTCTTCTGCTTGAAATATATGGCGTGGCAAAAAAGACCAGTATAAATTTCCAACCATGAACAAGTGCGTTTTTCTTTTTAAACATTCAAACTTATGTTGACGTCAGCCAGAGTGCATTCCATATGTGGAAGAGAAAAAAAAAAAGAAATAATAGACATATGGACTCTTTTTTTTATGTATATTCTAAACAAAAAAGACCCCCGTCCATGGCAGCTGTCAAATTTTAAAAAGAGGACGTATAAATAGGATTTTTTAAAAAAAAATACAAAAGAAGCTGAGTATAAAAGCGAAACGGAAGCATATGCTAGACTTGCGGATTTGCTGATTTGTGTTTTTTTGTTTTTTTTTTTTGTGGTCAGAGAAAAGTGAAAAAGAAAGGAGAGTGAAACAGAGGAGAAAATATTGTGGAGTAAAAGGAAAACACGAGAGGTCTGGAATTGACAGAGCGGCCATTATTCAAAGTGAGCTCTCAAAGCAGGACGCTAAAAATTATTATCGGTTCAGGTGGTTCAGGTGGATAGAAAGAAGTGGCAATCGAAGGCGGGAAAATGTACAAAAACATGTAAATAAGTGTCCTTTATTCAAACAAGTTGTGATACAGAAGAATAAGCTAAGCGAGTATCCAACAAGAACTACAACAAAAGCAAATGTGTGTGCGTGCGTGCGTGGTTGTGTGTGCTGTGCGTGTGTGTGTGTGCGTGGTGTGCGTGTGCGCGTGCGTGTGATGCGTGACGTGCAGAGATGGAGGTTGTGCACGGCGTTTTTGTGCGGTGTTTGTATGTGCCCGGATTGCATAGATGGATGAGGCACTGTTGTTTGCAAGTAATGCATCTGTAGTTAAGTAATCCGTGTCGGCTGAAGAGGTGTGAACTGTAATAAAATAGGGTTGAAATTCATCAGAAGTATAAAGAACTTCTATGATTCTGTTCTTGGATTGGTAAAAAAAAAATAAAGGTTCAACCGAAGAGGACGAAAACCTTGGAAAGGAAGGAGTCGTCCACAGAAAGAAAGAAATGTCTGTTGAGGATCTGAAACAGATGGCGTGTGGTTTTGTCGTTGCGTGTGCAGTGTCTAGATGGTGGTGGCAATGGGGAAAGTGAGAAAAAAAAATTAACAAAAAGTGCATGTTTTCCACAAGGGGGGGAAAACCACATTCTACATGTGTTTTCTGCCAATGCCCTCAACCATTGACCAGCTCTTAACACCCCAATTTACATCTCCTTCTTCCTCTATCTGCTCTCTCCTGGGCCCACCCTGCCCACACACAATCCTCCAACATTCCCCCCCCCACCCACACACCACACATGAAACACACACCCACTAAAAAACAAACAACACAACACAACACAAAAATGACTCCTTCCCTCCACCTTTAGTTGATTGGTAGGCCTCCATCACAAGCCCCCCTCAACCACCCATTACCCCCCACCCTCCTCACCTCCGCCCTTAGTTTGATTGGTACCCTGCCTCCACACACGCCCCCCCCCCCCCACCCCCACCAACCACCACCCCCTCCCTCACCACCCACCCCACACACCCCCCCCCCCCCCCCCCCCCCCCCCACCCACCCCCCCCCCCACACACACACATCTACACCCCTAATCTCGATCTTCACGAACCCAGCCACCCCCCTGGCCCCCCACCCACAACCCTAATACCTTCGTGTCAGTACATGGTTGACGGTCATCTTTCAGAATCAAATCTCCTCGCTTCTCTCTACCTCCCCATCTCTCCCTCTCTCTCCTCTCCTCTCTTCCCTCTCTCTCTCTCCTCTCTCTCTCTCTCTCGCTTCTCTCTCCCCCACCCCCACACGACCTCCCCAACTAGCCCCCGCCCCCCAGCCCCAAACCTTCCCTTAAATGCTACACGTGCAGCTACTGCGCTTCTGGTTTTTTTAACTGTACTGGAGCATCTACGCCCTCATTACACTCCCGCACAGGATTTCCGCTCCACTCCAGTCCCCTATCATTTTTGTCAATTCCGCCCCTCCCATCTCTCCATGGACAAGCCAATGTTGCAGCTGCCAGCTCGTGGCATTGTTTAGCTACCGAACAGCGTTGGAACGCCTCGCCTCTCCCCCTCTAGACATCTTACTTTCCACAGTAACCACCAACTGCTACATGGAGCTGTTATTAAAACATGAGAAGGGAAAGTTTTGTTACGTGTTTTTTAGATGCTGTTCCGTATGTTCTGATGTCAAGAGCAGGAAACCCCAAAGGACTGGAATTAGGTCGGTTGGATGACACAATGCTGTTAATATTTGATGATATTCGTCATATTTGTCTCGGGGGTCATCATCGTTTCTTTCTGTCCTAACCGAGATTAGGAAAATATGAATTTCAAGATCATGTCAATTAAGATTAATGTAAAGGAAGATGTTTACCATAATCTCTCTCTCGCTCTCTATCTCTCTCTCTCTCTCCTCTCTCATCTCTCTCTCACACATCTTCTGTCTTTATTTTTTCTCTCTTTCTTTTTTCAGTAAACAAAGATCGCTTCAATAAACATTTGGAATCAGGAAAACATCGATATGCACGACACCACGGCGCATACACATGGCTTATGTCCTTATCCTCCCACACACACATTCTCATGCATGCATGCGCCAACGCCAAATATTAGACGATGTTTCAAAGAAATGGATTTGAAATATAATTCAGATTTTAAAAAAACATGAAAAACATGGCATGCATACTGAAACAACAAAAAAAGAAAGGTTTTGCAGCTGTCTTTTTTGTTGTGTGTGTTTTGTTTGTTTTTGGTTGGTTCTTCCTCACAGTAAATTTGTGCTGCTCGAAATTCCCTCGAAGGTGGTTTCTCAGTCTGCGGTCTATGGTTTGTTTTTTGTGTTTTCAGAATTACACCACAAGTCCATGTAACTGATTTTTAACCAACTAAATAAAACCATGGGAAATGTCGGAATGATGATATTTTGTACAGGTTAAAGGTGTTTTCTCCTCCTTAAAGTGGCATTAAAAACACCAAGACCTCGTGCCTTTACATAGTTCTTCGTTTTCCTGAGTGCTCACGTAGCTTGTCTTTTTTCTTCTCCCAGTTCTTATAGAACAGGGAGACAGTTGCGCCTTAGGATGGAAAACGCAGAAAATGCTGTCTGTCTTGTGTGTCTGTCTGTCTGTCTGTCTGTGGTCAAAATGTGTTGTTCCACTCGCTCCAGAGAAAACTTCTGGGCCCCGATCTTTCTGAAAATGTGTGTACGTGTGTCATTATGGGTCATGGATGATTGCCCAATGTTTTAAGTTACCAGAAAAGCCGTTACTAACGGCTATAACGGTCCATTAAAAAAAAATCAATCAAGATAATGATAAGGAAAAAAACCACCGCACTGTCGAGTTTTTGTGTTTCTTCCACTAACTGGAAATTCTCTCCCTCTTTGTCGCTGGTGCACACGTATCAACATGAACTGTGAGTACGTTTAATGCTTGCATCTTGTTATTATTTCTTAGGTACGTATGTTGACAGCTGAGCTTGCATACAATCTATGTGAGACTCGCATTTATGGTAACTGCTTAAGTGACCTGATCCCCGTCTTTTGCTTTTTTTTTTTTTTTTTTCTTTTTTTTTTTTTTTTTTTTTTTTTTTCTTTTTTTTTTCCCCCCGTCTTTTGCTGAGCATTAGTGGTGACTGAAAATGTTACTGCTCGTCCTACTCTTCTGTATGTTGTTTACCAATGTGTTCGAAAAATATTTTCGTTTTTTGTTTGGGTGATTGGTTGATTGATCGGTTGGTTCGGTGGTTCTCGCTGTTTTTATGCTGCCATATTGATTGTATTGTATTGTATTGTACAGTCTTGTGTTTTATTGTATAGATTGGACACACTGGTGTTTTGGCAGACTTTGCTGCTGGTTGTGGTGATGATCATCAATGCAGATGAAAATCATGTTTACGAGGACCAATGACAAAGGGGAGGATAACGTTCATGCCGTTTATATGTCATCTATTCGTTTCCGTCTATTGCGTGGTTCACATCGCAGTTTCTGTTTTTAAACTTGAGCTCTCTGACAGTTTTCAAACTCCTCACAAGTGTGCCAGTTTAACAAGCAGCCAGTGGATACACTGCGGGAACCAAGACGGTATTCACGGGAACGAAAAGGCAGTTTCTAAGGGGGCAGAAATACAAGCAGTCTGTGAAATCTGATCAGTCAGGATACACTAAGCAGTCTGTGACCCTCTTTTAATTCTAATCCAGTCACTACTCTCTCTCTCTCTCTCTCTATCTCTCGCTCTTCTCTCTCTCTCCCCCCTCTCCCTCTCTCCCCTCTCTCCCCCCCCCCCCCCCCACCCCTCTCCTCTCTGATATTCTATGTGATGGTGACACACCTACAAGCATCGCTGTTTATGTTGTTGCCAACGTACAGCTAACGGAATGAACTTTTCATCGCCTCTCCCCCTCCTCCCCTCCGCCTTCCTTGTCATCTATCCTCATCTCTTTCCTTTCACCATTTTTTCTGCATATACTTCTTTTCTTTTTCTAATGAAAGAGGTCATCCAGGAGCACACACACACACACGCACCACACACACACACACACACACCACACACACACACACACACACCACACACACACACACACACAACGCACCACTCCGCACGCACGCACGCACGACGCACGCACTCACGCACGCACGCACACACTACACATGCACACACACAAACACACACTCCCCCCACTCTGTAACAACAGATCCTACCCTTCCCCTCTGGCTCATAGAGTCAAAGAAGGGCAGGAGGTCAGATTCACGCTGGAATGCCTGTGTGTCCCGCAAGCACGCAGAAGGAAGAGAGCAGCCAGACAATGGACACCGACACACGACCCTCTATTGGGACACAAGCCCCCAGTCCTGTTCATTCTGCTCACTGGTCTGTTGGCCCAGTCCACCACACGTTTAGCCCCGCTCAGCCCTGTCTACGCAAACACCGATAGAACCAGATGGAAGCTCTGAACCAAAAAGAGCTCCACTGTTGGCAGAGTGGCCGTCAATGTTGAGTGCCTGATTCTGGCTCTTGGCCTCGCACACTTACCCGATGCTAGTGAAGTTTGCCCTTGGAATGAACCACAAAGGAGACTGTGTGGGAGTGGTTTGGAGTTTTGTGAGTCTGGC
>JADBJO010022719.1:0-2500 GCA_016801955.1 Conus betulinus
TCCCTGCTGCCAGAGTGTTCACAGACGGTGCAGAGTAAACTCCGGGGCAAGGCGACGATGGTCCAGTCTGTGTGGAAATTCCTTGTTCAGCAGTCTGACCACACAGTAGGAGGTTTGTGCGCTGCTCTACAGTGGGCCGGAAACAGGCCTCTATGTGGCGGTGTGATGGTGTTTTTGTACGGTAAACATTTGGCTTCCTCCCAGACAATCATTCCTTTCCCTTTCACCACCCCTCGCCCTGTCGCTCAGTAAACAGAAACAGACACACCCATATACCGTAATGTTCGAGTCATCGACAACAGTTTTTGAAGTGAATCAAGACTTTTGTGACACACACACACACACACACACACACACCCACACACACACCACACAACACACACACACACACACAAGAGAGAGATACACCAGAGACAGAGAGACAGAGAGACAAAGACAGACAGACAGTAGACAGAGAGACAAAGAGATGAAGACATATTCTGCCGACCATGCACCAAGGCCTGGGGTCTGTCCAGGCTGTTGTCCTTGTCCCTTTCTCCATGGTCCCTTCTTTGTCGTTCTGGCCCTTCCTGTCCATTCTCCATGGTCCACTTCTTTGTCATTTTTCTAGTCCTTCCTGTCCATTCTCCATGCTCACTTCTTCGTCTTTTGTTTCTGGCCTTCCTGTCCCGTCCATTCTCCATGCTCACACTTCTTTGTCTTTCTGGCCTTTCCTGTCCTTCTCCATGCTCACCTTTCTTTGTCTTTCTGGCCCTTCCTGTCCATTCTCCTCCATGCTCACTCCATTCTCCACTCACTTTGTCTTTCTGGCCCTTCCTGTCCATTGTCCATGGTCTCCTTTGCTTTCTGGCCTTGGCTGTCCATTCTCCTGTTCTTTGTCTTTCTGGCTGTCCGTCTCCATTGCTGGAGGAATTGGCTGAGCTGTTCTTCAGTATGTCCCTTGATAACTCTTTAATGAGAAAGAAAGAAAAAAGAAGAAGGGAATAACTGTATTTGTTATCGTGGAAACTATCCCTAAAAATATGGGACTGAGTGAAATGGAAAGAGAGGATCGATTTACAAAGCCTGTCTGCCACTTCCATCGCAAGGTCTTCCAATTCACAATTTAATTTCCGTTTCTTGGCAACAAACATTTCATAATCTGTATAAATGTCGCTAAGGAAATAATATTATAATTATGTCTATCTTGAAAAAAAAAAAACTAGCCCCCACCTTCATCCCATTTCCACCTCCCCCTACCCATACTACCCTCCACTCATTTCATTTCATTTCATGTGAATACTGACATTCTTCGGACATGTTATTCATGCTTCTTGGAATCTGTTTTAACTTTCTCATTTATGTGTTGGTATGGTGGGTTGACTGTGAGTTGAAATGTGCTTGAGAAAGTGGTGAACGTGGGAAGAAAAATTGTTGGTGAGAGACAAAAAAAAGTCTGAGTGAGCTGTACAGGTGCCGTGTTGTTTTGTAAAGCGAAGAAGATTGCGTGTGACCAGACCCACGTTCTTGCCAATCAGTATGACCTTCTTCAGTCAGGACGAAGATATTGATCGGTGAAATGCAGAAGTGTCAGATTTAAACAAAGTTTTATTCCCCTGTCCATTGATTTTATGAACCGAGGTGATGTTTAATTGCTTTTTTACTATGGATTATTGTTACATTTTGTTTTATATAGATACATATAATTTAAACTCTGAGCGAGCATACAGTTGCATTTACACAACGAATAGTTGTTTCTTATTTTAGTTTAATATCTCATCTTAGAATTTATTGTCAAATGCGTTGTAGGAATGTAATTCTACATAGTATTATTTTTATATTATACAGTCACCTTGAAATCCAAATTCTTTTATATGAATGTATGTCATAGGTGAGAAAATGGGTAATGTGACAGAATTATTGTTTATTTGCTGTGAATGTGTGTGACCACAAATTAATTTCTCCAAATGGAGATAATAAAGTTTACTTGACTTGACTTGACTTGACTTGACTTGACTTGACCCCCTTCAGCACCCCATTTCACCACCACCCTCTCCTTGATACCGACTTGTGACACAGCTGCTGAAAACACACAATAGAAACTGAAAACTCAGTGATACACAATCACATACTGGAGGTGGGTGCAGTACTTCAGAAGAGAAATTGCCGCACTCATTTACACACAAATGGAGAAGCACCTTTTTCTTTGACTGGCTAAATTCCAAAACAGATAGGTTTAGCTATGGTATTTTTGTTTCTGATTGTAAACCATAGTTGCAGCAAGAAAAAGAAGTTCATCATAAAAGCTATTCATTCATTCTGAAATACTAAACTGAAATCAGTATGTGCTTTTCTAAGTCTTGATCAGCATTGTGGAATGTAAGTATTTGATTGTCATATGATGACACAATAAAAGTTATGATCACTCATCACCTGTAATATATTAACACTCTTTTATATAACATTTATATTATATGTTATGAAATAGTAAAAAAAATCTGTATGTATGTGAATTTTGCAT
>JADBJO010022719.1:7500-27537 GCA_016801955.1 Conus betulinus
TGTTGTGGCTGGCCTGCTGATGGCAGTGTTGTGGCTGGCCTGCTGATGGCGGTGCTGTGGCTGGCCTGCTGATGGCGATGTTGTGGCTGGCCTGCTGATGGCAGTGCTGTGGCTGGCCTGCTGATGGCGGTGCTGTGGCTGGCCTGCTGATGGCGGTGCTGTGGCTGGCCTGCTAATGGCGGTGCTGTGGCTGGCCTGCTGATGGCGGTGTTGTGGCTGGCCTGCTGATGGCGGTGCTGTGGCTGGCCTGCTGATGGCGGTGTTGTTTGGCCATCAACTTGGTTGTCTCAGCGCTGATTTCCATGTCATACTCTGTTGATGGTTCATCCAGTCGTTCAGAATGCTTGCCAAATTCTTCTTCACCGGCTGCCAGGCCATCGATGTCATCTGCGAATCAAAGATTCCTGGTGGTTCTTCTTCCAATGCTGAAAGCACGGGCGTTCCTGGTGGTTCTTCTTCCAGTGCTGAAAGTACGGACGTTTCTGGTGGTTCTTCTTACAACAATGCTGAAGGTACGGGCGTGATCCTCAAGTGCTTTAATCATGATGCGTTCCAGGAATACGTTGAAAAATGTTGGGAATAGAAGGCAACCCTGACAAACTCTAACTTAAGAATGGAACATGAGTCTGATAGCATCCTGTGTAAACACGACACTGGTTGCTTAGGATTGTAGGTGCTGGATGGTGTTAATAAGCTTTTACCCGATATTACATTTCTTCATTATAACCCATAGCACCTCGTGCATTACTCTTTCGAGCGCCGTTGTGATCGCTGAAGAGGCCATACATCTCTTCCTGCTGTCTGAGTTGCTTCCTGTGAAAGGCGCGCTGGTTACAGATCTGTTCTAATTTACTTCTGCCTTTGCAGATTCCAGACCTCTTTCGGCAATAATGATACATTCTTGCAGCTGTAAAGTATTCAGAATGAATTAGGGCATAACCTTGCTGGCATTGCTGATCAAGCTGAAAGTACGGTGTGTCTGGCAGTGTTTGACATGTCCTTCTCAGAGAGGGTGATAATTAGTGATTGGGTCTATAGGGTGGGTCAGTCATCAAGCAACATATTGAAGATGTGTGAAACAAGAAGAACCTTAAAGCCACTCAAGAAGACTGAGGGGGTAGGGTGGGAATGGCAGGTACAGCACTCAATACCACGTGAATAAGTGAAGAACTGAAGAGCACAAGAGAAATAGGGATCGTACAACAGTGTGAAAACACTGAAGAACACATAGACATCAATCACACAAAGAAAGACATAGAGGAAGAAGACACGGTACAGAGAGTGGATCGATCATTGTTCCGAACTGTCCTACAACTAAAACAGATCCAAGCGTGCTAGCAGCACAGGATTTTGAGGATGGCTCTTCAATACTCTGTAAAGAAGTCATAATTGCAGTGAACGAAGTCATAACTGCAGTGAAAGAAGTCATAACTGCAGTGAAAAGAAGTCATAACTGCAGAGAAAGGAGTCATAACTGCAGTGAACGAAGTCATAACTGCAGTGAAAGAAGTCATAACTGCAGTGAAAGAAGTCATAACTGCAGTGAACGAAGTCATAACTGCAGTGAAAGAAGTCATAACTGCAGTGAAAGAAGTCATAACTGCAGTGAAAGAAGTCATAACTGCAGAGAAAGGAGTCATAACTGCAGTGAACGAAGTCATAACTGCAGTGAAAGAAGTCATAACTGCAGTGAAAGAAGTCATAACTGCAGTGAAAGAAGTCATAACTGCAGTGAACGAAGTCATAACTGCAGTGAAAGAAGTCATAACTGCAGTGAAATTGCTGAAATGTAGGGAAAGTTCAGACGTCAACATCTCCGTAGAACTCTTGAAACATGGTGGAGATGCCGTCATTGATGTCCTAACTGCTGTCTGCCAAATGGACTGTGGGCTGGGTAGTTTTTGTGAGGTCTTTGGCTGGCTGTCTGCCTGCCTCTGCGTGTGTCTGCCCTCAACTCCATGACGGTCAGGTGGAGATGTTAAAAGAAATTATCCGGGTACACTTATTCACGGGACAGAAAATTCACCCTTACACCTGTGGTGTGGTCAGAGGCAATCGTTCTGAGAGTGAGTGCTGGTCAGAGCACGCAATTGTGTGACTGCCTTTTTTTTCCTTGTCAGACTGCAAGAAGACGGCCTAGAGAGCGGATGGGCTCCGTAGTTAGCCTGGCTTGGTTGCCGGCTAGTAGGCGATTTCAGGTCTGGGAAAATCTCATTCCCCCTGAGTGTAATTTGTAAATGTAGCACCAAGTGCTAGTGTAGACTAGGTGTCTACGGGTCTGAAAAATTCCAGAGCGCTCGTTCCTGGGAATGGCCTGGCTTTTGTGAGCAAGGAAGGATTTCCAAACGTACCTCCCTGTGACTGCAGGATGGGGGGGTGTGGTGTGAACTGTTGTAATGGTGAAGTGCTGCAATGTGCCAGTCGAGTGCGACACGTCGCTGCATAACAAGTACAGTTTATAGTTTATATGTTGAAAGATTTTAGAGTAAATGTGGAAGTGTTGTGTAGTTTTGTTTGGTTTGATTTTGCTTGTGAGAAGAGTGAGCAGATTGCGTGAACTTGACAGTGGTGACCCCGACTGAACCTTTTTTAGTACATGATGTAAATTTGTTGTCAATCTTGATTTTAAAGACATAGGTTTTCTTGAAATTTGAAGATTTCCATTGCCCTCCCCCAGCCATTATCTGTTTAGTCAAAGAGTGAAGATTTCCATTCCCCTCCCCCAGCCATTATCTGTTTAGTCAAAGAGTGAAGATCCATTCCCCTCCCCCAGCCATTATCTGTTTAGTCAAAGAGTGAAGATTTCCATTCCCCTTCCCCAGCCATTATCTGTTTAGTCAAAGAGTGAAGATTTCCATTCCCCTTCCCCCAGCCATTATCTGTTTAGTCAAAGAGTGAAGATTTCCATTCCCCTTCCCCAGTCATTATCTGTTTAGTCAAAGAGTGTGAAAAGATATCCTTTTGAACCAGCCATATCATTATAGAAAACAGTTAAGTTTCCAAACGGTCCCTTCCTCTGGTATTTAATTTCTAAAAAAAAAACTTCATATAAATTTCTAATATTTTGACTTGCCTTCTTTCTAAATTAAAACATTTAGGTACGGGAGGTTTATAGTGTGTGACTGTGAAAATTACTTTTATTTTCGTATTTCTTTATCTTCTTGCTTAATTAAGAGATGGTTATGTTTGTTTTACATATCTGTCACAAGAACAGTTATAATGTTATATTGTAGAATGAGATCTTAAAATCTTCTGTTCATTCTCAAAGTTTTTTTTTTTTTTTTGGATTGTGTTTCATGATAAGCAAGATGGAGGACTTTGATCGCTTTATAGCTCAGGGAAAAAAACTGGGTTTACTGCTGATAAACTATCAGAGTATGTATCCCAGTGTGAAGAAAGAGCACTGAGACGAAAAGAAAGGGAACAGAAAAAGAGATTCAGATGAAAGAAAGAGAACAGGAGAGAGAACACCAGCGGCAGCAGTTGGACATTAAGAGACTGGAAATGGACAGGAGGAGGAGAAAAAAGAGAAAAAAAAAAAGAGAAAATAGAGAGAGCTCGAAGAACTGGATAGAATCAGCTCGAAAAAACATGAACTGGAGTTGAAAAAACTGGAGCATGGTGCTCATGGACATACTGAAAATGAAGGTGAAGGACCCATGACCCCTCCCCATAAATCCCCATACATCCCTAAACTACCTGCTTTTGATGAGCAAAGAGATGATATTGATTCTTTCTTGTTTCGATTTGAAACGCATGCTGCCACATGTAACTGGCCAAAAGACAGATGGGTACTCTACGTTGCTTCTCTTTTTCGTGGAGGTGCTCTGTCACTGTATCACTCACTGTCGGCTAAACAAACTATCACCTGGGAGGATTTGAAAGCGGAGCTTTTAAAGAAATTTCAATGCACCAAGGAAGGTTTTCGCGAGAAATTTCGCTCGGTTCGACCAGACGTGACTGAATCTTTTGCAGCTTTTTTGATCCGTACTGGCCATTTTTTAGACAGATGGATAGAGTTGTCTAAAATTCCGCAAAATTTTGCCGATCTCCGTGACCTTTTCCTGCAAGAGCAAATTTTGCAGAGCGTTTCCAAAGACCTTGCAATTTTTTCTTCGGGAACGTTCATTCAAAAGTGCAGAAGAACTATGTCAAATTGCTGACCAGTACAAAAGTGCGCACCCAGGGAAAACTTTTGCTCGGAAAGCAGAGTTCAAGGTGTATGACACGAATGTCGGTTACGTTGCACCAAACCAAGACAATTTTCAAAACGATCAGCGTAGTCGTAGATATCAGCGCGGTCGAGGTTCCTATCGTGGCACAAACCAGTCCGGATTTTCAAATCCGACCCAGGCTCAGCACGCACAACCACAGACAAACACTGGTAACATGAACAGGCGCGGTTTTGGTAACCGTGGAGGCACTTCTACTCGTGGTGCTCACACAGGTAATAAGGATGTACAATGCTGGACATGTGGCTGTCGTTTTCACAAACGAGACACTTGCCCTTATGTACAGAAGAGTAATGTGGCTGAAACAGTCTCAGAGAAAACATCTGAACATGTGCTGGTATCACAGGACACAAGGAATAACCTTATCATTGAAGACTGTACATCAATGTTTTTTTTTTCAGGCACTTTGCTTAGAGACACAGGCTGTACAACAGCAGGTGTTAGAAGTCTTTTGTACAGGCTAACCAGTACACTGGTGAGAGACAGAATTGTCGTTCCTTTGGTGGGAAGATTGAGTCATTCCCCCTTGGCTGAGATAAATGTTGCTACCCCCTACTTTACAGGTTCTCTGATAGCTTGTGTCATTGAAGACCCGGTCACTGATCTCATTCTTGGTAACTTGCCTGGTGTAAAAACTGCTTGTGGTGGACAGGGTGGTTCATTTGTTTGTGACACTCATGCTTTGGTGACTACCAGGGCACAGCAAAGAGACTCTGACAGGCCAACTAAGCCTTTAAATGTACCTGACATGTCTGGTTTGAATGTGACTCCAGAAAAACTCAAACAGCTACAAAAAGTCTGACACAAAACTTGCTTCTTTGTTTCGAAGCGCCACAAGTGCAAATACAGACAAAACCAAAACACATTATGTTGTCAAAGATGATATTTTGTATCGTGTTTTTAAAGATGATGTGGAACATGTCATACAGGTTGTTGTACCAGAAAGTTTGAAAACATGTGTGTTGAAGACAGCTCATGATGCTGTCATGTCTGGACATTTTGGTGTGAGACGTACATTAGCGCGTGTGTTGACTTCATTTTTTTTGGCCTGATGTAAGGAAAGATGTACAGAGGTACTGTGAGTCATGTGATGTTTGCCAAAAAACTGTACCCAGGGGAAGAGTGCCATGTGCACCCTTGGGGAAGATGCCAATCATTACAGAACCGTTTAAGAGGATTGCAATTGATCTGGTTTGGTCCCCTTAAACCAGCATCCTCATCAGGACACCAGTGGGTGTTGACTATTGTTGATGTAGCCACACGATACCCAGAAGCTATCCCTCTGAAAAAGATAGACACAGTGACAGTGGCAGAAGCTTTGTGGGGAGTGTTTTGTAGGATGGGATGTCCTGCGGAAATCCTCTCGGATTGCGGTACCCAGTTTGTGTCGAAACTCATGACTGAGATCTACCGTTTGTTGGGTGTTGTTCCCTCTACCACCTCACCCTACCACCCCCAGTCTAATGGACTTGTGGAAAGGTTTAATGGTACCCTTAAGACAATGTTACACAAGGTAGCACTTGATTGTCCCAAAGACTGGGATAGATACATTCCCGCACTCTTGTTTGCCTACCGTGAACTGCCGAATGCAAGTACAGGCTTTTCCCCCTTTGAATGTTGTTGTTCGGTCGCTCTCCCGAGGACCAATGCAGATCCTCGCTCAGAAGTGGTCAGGAACCAGTCAGTCTGAAGATGACAAACTTTTGTTTGATTATGTGTTTGACCTCAAAAACAGGATTGTTGACACATGTACTCTGGCTCAGGAACAGGTGAAGTTGTCTGCCCAAAAGCATAAAATGTACGCTGACAAAAGGCAAAGGTTCGCACTTTAGCTCCTGGAGACCAGGTTCTGGTGTTGCTGTCTGATAAAGACAGTAAACTTCAGGTCAAATGGGAAGGACCATACAAAGTGCTGGAAAAAAAACAGGTCCTGTGGATTACAGAATTGACATGAATGGTGATGGAAAAGTTTTCCACATAAACATGTTGAAGTTATATCACGTTAGACAGGCAGATGTGTGCATTACTGTCAATTCCAGTGTGCAGGCGAATGAACCCAATTATGACAATGTTTGTTCTTTTGATGATTTAAAGGACATCTTACCTGTGGAATATGACTGTGTATCCAACTAGACAAACGACTGCTGGTGAGAGTGTGGTGCATGCTGCATCAGTGGGTGTGGTTCAGGAACCAACAAACAATGACGTCACTCTACCGACCGTTCCCTCAGTAAAAAATGAGACTTACAGGGACGTTCACATTGACCAGTCATTGCCAGAAGACAAAATACGTGACCTGGAGGCTGTTTTTTTCAAACTTTTCTGACATTCTTACTGACAAGCCTGGAAACGCAACAGCTGTTGACCCACATCGCATTGTTTTAACCAGTGATATACCAGTCAGGGGTTAACCTTACCCACTTCCCTTTTCCACACGACAGGTCGTTGAGAATGAAGTGAAAGCAATGTTAGACATGGGGTGTGTGATTGAGCCATCTACTTCTGCATATTGTGCCCCTGTTGTGCTCGTTTCGTTTAAACCAGATGGTTCTGTGCGGTTTTGTATTGATTACAGAGCGCTGAACAAAATCACTGTGTTTGACTGTGAACCCATCCCTGATATTGAGGAATTGTTTTGTCAGTTGTCGAAAGCCAAATACTTTGTGAAAATAGACTTAACAAAGGGATATTGGCAGATTCCGATTGATCCCAGTGACAAGCACAGACAGCTTTTCAGACACCTATGGGTTTTATTTCAGTGGACGAGGATGCCTTTTGGTTTGAAAAATGCACCAGCTACTTTTGCTCGCATGATGAGACGACTGTGTTTGCATGAGAATGCTGCGATCAGTTTTTTTGATGATATTTTGATTGCGCAAGAAGACTGGTGTGCATTGTTGTGTTCCTTGCGACAGGTGTTACAGAAACTAGCTGATTTTGTGTTGACTGCCCGACCAAGCAAACTGTTTGCTGGATTCCAACAGTTGGAATTTTTGGGACATTCCTTGTCGATTGGCTGTTTACAACCTGAACAGAAAAAGGTTGACAAGATTTTGTGTATTCAGGTCCCTAAGACCAAGAGACAGGTGCGCGTTCTCTGTTAGGTTTGTTAAGCTACTACAGGCGCTACATACCTAACTTTGCATCTGTCACAGCTCCTCTCACTGATCTAACCAAAGAGAATGGTAAACGGTCAATTTCATGGTCTCAGGACTGTCAGATCGCCTTGCAAACGGTACAAAGTCTGCTGTCATCATTCCCCAGTGTTGATTCTTCCAGACTTGGATAAGGATTTTCTTGTGAGAAACAGATGCTAGCTCTACTGGTATGGGAGCTGCTCTCATGCAGGAGAATGAAGGTTTGCTACATCCAGTGATGTTTGCAAGCAAAAGGTCACAGACGACTCAGACAAGGTACTCTACTGTGGAAAGAGAATGCTTGGCCATTGTGTGGGCGCTCTCCAAGTTCACACGTTACCTGTTAGGCAAGCCATTCATCTTGCAGACTGACCACAGGCCTTTGACCTTTTTGAAGGCGTCAAAAAAAAAAAACAGTAGATTGTTGAGGTGGTCATTGGCAATTCAGAGAGTACAGTTTTGAGGTGTCGCTATTTCTGGAAAATGCAATGTTTTTGCAGATTTATTATCTCGATCGTGATTTGTGATGTATGTCATGACCTTTTGCTGTCTTTTTCAACTTCTGGTGAGATGGATTTGTGAATTATACATTCAGTGTTTATATTTCATTGTGTGTATGTGCATGTATGTGATTTATGCCGACACTGCAAATGTACTTGGATGAAGTTTTGCCTTGGTGATTTGGATTTGGACTGCATTGTTTCACTGTATGTTCTGCACCATGATCGGTGTGAAGGATGTTGATGGAGCATTGATATTTTGAAATGCTGCTCTGACATGTAGTGAAACTGTGTGTGGATACAGTCATTGATGTTGCTTGTACAGAGCCAGTGCTTGGGTAAATGTTTGGGTTTTTTTATGTACTTGGATGATTATAGAAGATTGGATTTCATGAATTTGACAATGTTGATATGTATTTTCTTGCAAGTGATTATTTTTGGGACATAGTAATGTTAATTTTTCTCCTAAAACTTTGATGGACAAAGTTTTTTCCCCGGTGGGGGGTTGTCAGGAAGAGCGCTCTGGAGATGTTAAAAGAAATTATCCGGGTACACTTATTCATGGGACAGAAAATTCACCCTTACACCTGTGGTGTGGTCAGAGGCAATCGCTCTGAGAGAGTGCTGGTCAGAGCACGCATTTTGTGACTGTCTTTTTTTTCTTGTCAGACTGCAAGAAGACGGCCTGGAGAGCGGATGGGCTCCGTAGTTAGCCTGGCTTGGTTGCCGGCTAGTAGGCTATTTCAGGTCTGGGAAAATCTCATTCCCCCTGAGTGTAATTTGTAAATGTAGCACCAAGTGCTAGTGTAGACTAGGTGTCTACGGGTCTAAAAATTCCAGAGCGCTCGTTCCTGGGAATGGCCTGGCTTTCGTGAGCAAGGGAGGATTTCAAAACGTACCTCCCTGTGACTGCAGGATGGGGGTGTGGATGTGAACTGTTGCAATGGTGAAGTGCTGCCGTCGCTGCATGAACAAGTACAGTTTATAGTTTATAGGTTGAAAGATTTTTAGTAAATGTGAAAGTGTTGCGTAGTTTTGTTTGGTTTGATTTTGCTTGTGAGAAGAGTGATCTCAAACGTTTCCAGTCTGTTTCAATTTGTTCAGCACAAAGTTTAGGAAACCACTCTGGTCTGCGACGTCCCTGCTGCCAGAGTGTTCACAGACGGCAGAGTAAACTCCGGGGCAAGGCGACGATGGTCAGCCTGTGTGGAATTCCTTGTCAGCAGTCTGACCACACAGTTGGAAGGTTTGTGCGCTACTCTACAGCGGGTCGGAACCAGGCCTCTATGTGGCGGTGTGGCGGTGTTTGTACGGTAAACATCTGGCTTCCTCCAGACCGTCCTCCCAACCCCCTCTCTTCTCCCGCCTCCTCCTGTCGCTCGGAAAAACAGTATTACCGTAATGCTAGAGTGATCGACAACACTGCAAAGCGAATAGGGACTTTTGTGAACACACCACACACACACACACACACACACACACACACACACACACACACACACACACACACACACACACACACACACACACACACTCACAAACTCGCTTCCTCCACCCTCTGGAGTATATATGTCATTAACTATTGCAGAAATAAAAAAAAAGAATCAAGGCATGTAGTGTTTATGGCCCTTTGGTCGTCCCACTCCTGTCAGCCATGCTCTATGGCCTGGGTCTGTACACATTGTTTCCTTGTCCATACTTTGATGTAAGTCCATCGCCTTTCTTCCCCTTCCTCTCAGTCTCCATGTCTGGAGGAGTTCGCTGAACACTTCTTCATTGCAGTCCCCCTTCCCCCCCCCCCCCCCCCCCCAACTCTTTACAGAGTTAAGAGAGAAGAATGGTAAGAAGCGAATGATGGAATTTTTTTTTTTATCATGGAAAATATCTCTAGAAACATCGAGCTGAGTGAAACAGAAAAAAAAAAAAAACTATTTACCAACCCAGCCTGCTATTCCCATCTCAAATGCTTCCAATTCACAATTTAATTTCCGTTTCTTGGCGGCAAAGGTCTGATAATCATTTGGAATGCCTCTGAGGAAATTTAAAAAGGTCTATTTCCAAAAACCTGGTCCTCCACCTTACGCCACAATCCTACTCCTCCCCCCTCCACCCCACCCACCCCCACCCCCATATCCAGCGCCCCACTTCATCTTCCGGAATGGGACACAGCGACTAAACACAAAAATATAAACTGAAACTCACTATTACACAATGACATAACTGAAAACTCAGTATTACACAATTACATAACTGAAAACGCAGCATTACACAATGAAATGGCTAAAAACTTGCTATTACACAATGACATGACTAAAAAAATCACTGTTACGCAACGACATGGCTGTAAAACTCACTGAAAAATCACTGTTACGCAACGACATGGCTGTAAACTCACTACTACACAATGACAAGTCGACCAAGTGTGTGTGTGTGTGTGTTGTGTGTGTGTGTGTGTGTGTGTGTGTGTGTGTGTGTGTGTGTGTGTGTGTGATATCATCCATGCTGCCTCAGTGGCATTTCTCCCAGGCTGCTCGTTCCTGCTCTCCGTTTACAGCCATAACCCAGAGTTACGGGCCCTGGCAGCCCTGGCCCCAGCAATCTGCTGGGAGCAAAGAGTCAACATCACAGTCTTCGTGGGACAGTCCGCCAGAGGAAGCATCACAATGCAGCAGTCACTTCAGTGCTGTTTACCAGTGCTTGGTCTAGCATTACAATGCAGCAGTCACTTCAGTGCTGTTTACCACTGCTTGGTCTAGCATTACAATGCAGCAGTCACTTCAGTGCTGTTTACCACTGCTTGGTCTAGCATTACAATGCAGCAGTCACTTCCATGCTGTTTACAATGTAGCAGTCACTTCAGTGCTGTTTACCACTGCTTGGTCTAGCATTACAATGCAGCAGTCACTTCAGTGCTGTTTACCACTGCTTGGTCTAGCATTACAATGTAGCAGTCACTTCAGTGCTGTTTACCACTGCTTGGTCTAGCATTACAATGCAGCAGTCACTTCAGTGCTGTTTACCACTGCTTGGTCTAGCATTACAATGCAGCAGTCACTTCAGTGCTGTTTTTACCACTGCTTGGTCTAGCATTACAATGCAGCAGTCACTTCAGTGCTGTTTACCAGTGCTTGGTCTAGCATTACAGTGTAGCAGTCACTTCAGTGCTGTTTACCACTGCTTGGTCTAGCATTACAGTGTAGCAGTCACTTCAGTGCTGTTTACCACTGCTTGGTCTAGCATTACAATGCAGCAGTCACTTCAGTGCTGTTTACCACTGCTTGGTCTAGCATCACAATGTAGCAGTCACTTCAGTGCTGTTTACCACTGCTTGGTCTAGCATCACAATGCAACAGTCACTTCAGTACTGTTTACCAGTGCTTGGTCTAGCATTACAGTGTAGCAGTCACTTCAGTGCTGTTTACCACTGCTTGGTCTAGCATTACAATGTAGCAGTCACTTCAGTGCTGTTTACCAGTGCTTGGTCAAGCATTACAATGTAGCAGTCACTTCAGTGCTGTTTACCAGTGCTTGGTCTAGCATTACAATGTAGCAGTCACTTCAGTGCTGTTTACCAGTGCTTGGTCTAGCATTACAATGTAGCAGTCACTTCAGTGCTGTTTACCAGTGCTTGGTCTAGCATTACAATGAAATAGTCTCTTCAGTGCTGTTTACCAGTGCTTGGTCTAGCATTACAATGAAATAGTCTCTTCAGTACTGTTTACCAGTGCTTGATATAGCATTACAATGAAATAGTCTCTTCAGTGCTGTTTGCTAATGCTTGATCTAGCCCATCAATGTAACAGTGTAACTTCAGTACTGTTTAATAGTGTTTGTTTCTAGCCCATCAAGGATGCCATTATCACACCTGTTCACATCAGTAATGACTTGGTTTCGGCGAACTCACAAAGGCAATAGCCGTGGAGATAAAATCAAAACTTAGGTCACCATAAGAGCAGGCATGAAGGGCAAAAGAATATGATACTTTTTATGATCGACGTGGACGAGGATGCTTAAAATGATGCCATGGACTTCTTTTCCGTTCAAATTCTACCAGGCAGGAGACTCTGTGGTTCCTTTCATTACCTATTCTGGCATCAACCAGGCCCGACAGACTCGGACACCTGAAATGTTGATTAGGACATTCTAGAGACTCTCTCAGAGATGCAACCGTTTAGAGGGCGGAAGCTGATTGTGTGTTGCCACGCTTCCTGTTGGATCACGTAGCGAATACAAACCTATTCACTGGATCACGTAGCGAATACAGTCGTGTATGTGCGCTTGTCAGGCAGCAAAAAAATCCCACACAGAAACGGTGTGATGGGAACCAAGCCCACGACTTTCACGTGCTGTCCGAGACGCTAACCATCCTGAAGGCAGCCAGTCTATTGTTCCTCTTTTAATTCTCGCCCAACACGCACTAAAACCCGACCCCCGAACAACGGAAATGCCTTGAAGGCTAATGTACACGCACGGCCAATGCTAATGCGAAATGTAATTAGGTTCCACTAATTGCTGAACACGTTTATTTCTGCTCCTTACTTTCTCAAATGTCTGCCATCATAGCTGGCCCTCATTATCAGCAATCAGCGAGTTACTCATTTTTAATGAAAATTCTTACCACGCTATGTCTGAAGACTTCAGAACGTGACGCTAAAAGACCATTCAACTGAGCCTTTTCGGGTGGCTTTATTTTGCCATGACTTACTTTTAGATTTCAAAACGGAGTGACTGAGGGCGGGAAATGAAGCAAAATTTAGAAACAGAGGGGGTTAGTTACCGCTAAGGACATAGATAAACAAAGCACAGGACAAGACACACAAGACAAGGTGTCTTGTACTTTGTTTATGTCCTTGGCGGTAAATAACCCCCTATATTTCTCAATTCTACTTTTAGATTTCAAACGTCATGATTGATGATTTCTGTTGCTGACAAGTCTTTGAGAAACAAGTCAAACAGGAAAATACCAGGCGTATAACCAGGTTGACAAAAAAGTACCAGGCGTCTAATTAAAAAAAATTAATAACAGTAAAAAAAAATGATAATAAATTTGCACTTTTCGGACAAAGTCGTAAAGTTCAGTCAGCTTTTCCATTTCGGCCCGACCCGCGATGACGTTTTGGCACAATATGACGTGTATGCACTCGATGACGTTTGCAGGCTCATAGTGACTCCGTTGTCATTCAATGACCTTGTTGTTTGTTCATGTCTTCTTTCTTTGTACAGAATGTACTTACTCCACTGGTTAGTGTGTGTGTTTACTCGCTTTGATGGAGTGTGTCTAGATCTGATGTCACCACCTCTCTCTCTCTCTCTCTCTCTCTCTCTCTCTCTCTCTCCTCTCTCTCTCTCTCTCTCTCCTTCAGCACTGCCAACCCTGGTCAATCAGGAATGACTTTTTGTGTTTTAGCAAATTCTGGAGTTAAGAATGCAGAACTGGACCAGCCACTGTGGTGCAGTGCTCAGAGTCAATGGCGGGGTCAGTGAGTGGTGTCTGAAATAAAGAGAGGTACTGTGTCAAAAGCGGGGTCAGTGAGTGGTGTCTGAAATAAAGACTGTGGTACTGTGGTGCAATAGCGGGGTCAGTGAGTGGTGTCTGAAATAAAGAGGTACTGTGGTCAATAGCGGGGTCAGTGAGTGGTGTCTAAGAGAAAGAGGTACTGTGGTCAATAGCGGGGTCAGTGAGTGGTGTCTGAAATAAAGAGGTACTGTGGTCAATAGCGGGGTCAGTGAGTGGTGTCTGAAATAAAGAGGTACTGTGGTCAATAGCGGGGTCAGTGAGTGGTGTGAAATAAAGAGGTACTGTGGTCAATAGCAGGGTACGTGAGTGGTGTCTGAAATAAAGAGGTACTGTGGTCAATAGCGTGGGTCAGTGAGTGGTGTCTGAAATAAAGAGGTACTGTGGTCAATAGTGGGGTCAGTGAGTGGTGTCTGAAATAAAGAGGTACTGTGGTCAATAGCGGGGTCAGTGAGATGGTGTCTGAAATAAAGAGGTACTGTGGTCAATAGCGGGGTCAGTGAGTGGTGTCTGAAAGAGAAGAGGTACTGTGGTCAATAGCGGGGTCAGTACTGTGGTGTCTGAAATAAAGAGGTACTGTGGTCAATAATAGTGAGTGTCAATGAAGGTACTGTGTCAATAGCGGGGTCTGTGTCTGAATAAAGATACTGGGTCAGTGGGTCAGTGTGTCTGAAATAAAGAGGTACTGTGGTCAATAGGGGGTCAGTGAGTGGTGTCTGAAATAAAGAGGTACTGTGGTCAATAGTAGGGGGTCAGTGAGTGGTGTCTGAATAATAAAGAAATAGCGGGGTACTGTGGTCAATAGCGGGGTCAGTGAGTGGTGTCTGAAATAAAGAGGTACTGTGGTCAATAGCGGGGTCAGTGAGTGGTGTCTAAGTCAAAGAGGTACTGTGGTCAAATAGTACTGGGGTCAGCGGGGTCAGTGAGTGGTGTCTGAAATAAAGAGGTACTGTGGTCAATAGCGGGGGTCAGTGAGTGGTGTCTGAAATAGCGGGGGTCAGTGGTGTCTAAGATAGCGGGGTCAGTGAGTGGTGTCTAAAATAGCGGGGTCAGTGAGTGGTGTCTAGCGGGGTCAGTGAGTGGTGTCTAAAAAAGCGGGGTCAGTGAGTGGTGTCTAAAATAGCGGGGTCAGTGAAGTGGTGTCTAAAACAGCGGGGTAAGGAGTGGTGTCTGAAGATATTGACTGCTCCTGTTGACTGCCGCAGTTGGGGCTTCGACATGACGAGCCTTCATGTGACCTTTTTGTGTGTGTGTGTGTCAGCAAGAAAGAGCAATAAAACAAACAATAACAGGAACACAACAACAATACACGGCCCATCTCAAACAACAATAGTGTTAAAAAAAAAAAGAAAATAAAAAGAATTAAACTATACTTTTAGAGCATTTCAATATCCATGGTCATGGATTTTCGGATCAAGTTACGAAACCACTTCTCTTTGGGGAAATAACGCAATATGTGGAAAGAAATTCATGATGGTGTTGAACTCTGTATGGCTGAACAAAACTCGTCAGTGAGAGAGAGAGAGAGAGAGAGAGAGAGAGAGAGAGAGAGAGAGAGAGAGAGAGAGAGAGAGAGAGAGAGAGAGAGGAGAGAGAGAAGAGAGAGAGAGAGACAAGGACAGAGACAGAGACAGAGAAAGACAGAGACAGACAGACAGACAGGCAGACAGACAAAGGTTGTTCGAAATATAAGACACGCTGCGAGACAATTGATTACTACTCCAGATCTGCAAGTTCCGTTTCAGTTGTGATCAGGAAGAGCCATCCCCGGAGGCGGACCTGTCTCCCTCCCCGATGAAGCTGAAACGGAGTCTGTGGCCTCGCAAACTGATCCGAGAGGCTGAAATTCGTTCGTCGATATTCCATTCATCAATTTTATGTAATATCTCATGCTTGTATATATGTTTCATATCATTACAGAATGCTCTGCTCTCTCTCTCTCTCTCTCTCTCTCTCTCTCTCATCTCTCCTCTCTCTCTCTCTCCTCATTCTCTCTCTCTCTTCTCTCTCTCTCTCTCTCTCTCTCTCTCTCTCTCTCTCTCTCTCCTCTCATTCATCATGAAAGGAAGAGAAAGAATCTAGACCAGACAGAGACTGGAAGCCTCCCGTCCGGCTCCCCCATTCCCCAGTCACCGTGGTTTTGTGTCAGCACGGCCACACATTAGTGAAGCTGACCACTGCACATTATTCTCTGACCTGTCCCCCAGACACAGGACTCCAAGTCCACTCACATGGTCAAACGGTCTGTACAGTCCACTCACATCATGCAGTCATTGAACAGACGGTCTGTACAGACCACTCACATCATGCAGTCATTGAACAGACGGTCTGTGCAGTCCACTCACATCATGCAGTCATTGAACAGACGGTCTGTACAGTTCACTCACATCATGCAGTCATTGAACAACGGTCTGTACAGTTCACTCACGTCATTCCAGTCATTGAACAGACGGTCTGTACAGTCCACTCACATCATGCAGTCACTGAACAGACGGCCTGTACAGTCCTCCTCTCACATCATGCAGTCACTGAACAGACGGCTGTACAGTTCACTCACATCATGCAGTCACTGAACAGACGGCCTGTACAGTCCACTCACATCATGCAGTCACTGAACAGACGGTCTGTACAGTCCACTCACATCATTCAGTCATTGAACAGACGGTCTGTACAGTCCACTCACGTCATTCAGTCATTGAACAGAACAGTCTGTACAGTTCACTCACATCATGCAGTCATTGAACAGACAGTCTGTACAGTCCACTCACATCGTTGAGTCATTGAACAGACAGTCTGTACAGTCCACTCACATCGTTGAGTCATTGAACAGACAGTCTGTACAGTCCACTCATATCTGCAGATGAAACCCAATGGTTCTTCCAGTCAGTCACATCGAAGTTTGAACTTATCCCCAGTTCCTCGAATAAAGTGAGTGCAGTGAATGATGTGAGTGGATTGTACAGACTGTCTGCTCAATGACTCAATGATGTGAGTGGATTGTACAGACTGTCTGCTCAATGATGTGAGTGGATTGTACAGACTGTCTGCTCAATGATGTGAGTGGATTGTACAGACTGTCTGCTCAATGATGTGAGTGGATTGTACAGACTGTCTGCTCAATGACTCAACGATGTGAGTGGACTGCACAGACTCTCTGCTCAGTGACTGAATGATGTGAGTGGACCTGCACAAACTGTCTGCTCAATGACTCAACGATGTGAGTGGGACTGTACAGACTCTCTGCTCAATGACTCAACGATGTGAGTGGACTGTACAGACCGTCTGTTCAAATGACTGAATGACGTGAGTGGGACTGTACAGACCGTCTGTTCAATGACTGAATGACGTGAGTGGACTGTACAGACCGTCTGTTCAATGACTGAATGACGTGAGTGGACTGTACAGACTGTCTGTTCAATGACTGAATGATGTGAGTGGACTGTACAGACTGTGTCTGTTTCAATGACTTAATGATGTGAGTGGATTGTACAGACCGTAACGACTCAATGATGTGAGTGGATTGTACAGACCGTCTGTTCAATGACTGAATGACGTGAGTGAACTGTACAGACCGTCTTTTCAATGACTGAATGATCTTGTATGTTGATACAAAAAAAGAAAGACAGAAATGGACAGAAAAAACAAAGACGAAGGAGTTATGTTTTCTTGTGGGAGCATAGAGTTACCCTACTTGTTAATTGTTTAAAGTTTGAATAATTTAGTCTCCAAACTAGCGCCTGTTGTGTCTATCTAGAAAAAGGAAAGTTTCTCTTCACACTAGTTTCTGGTCAGAGAAGATGCTGTTGATGGGAAGAAGCGAGAAGAATAATCCAGAAAGTTTCTTTCTGCCCACAGAGTAACTTCTCTCACATAGCTAAGCATAGGACACAGCCAAAAGAAAATCATTTCAAATGATGTTCGACCAACCCAAGCCCCCAGCATTAAAAATAGTAACAGCTTTTGATCGGTATGTACATCAGTCGGAAGTTTTACTTTGGTTTCCTCTCATCAGAAAACGCGGGATGAATGGCCGAATGGTTAGGAGTTGTATGCTCACCTCTGAGGTTCAGGGTTCCATTCTCGCACTGGTGCAGCGTGGGGTATAGCCATAATCAATAGTCAGAACCTTCTCCCTGTATTTGTTGTCTTGATGCCACAGGTCAGGCGCGCGCTCCTTGGATATACTCTGCAATTTCTACAGCTAGTATTTCGTGTTGTGGTACTGGCGGTGATGCCAAGTGGTCTATGGTACGTGCGAGGAGGGGCTTGAGTGTGTTGACCTGCAGCTCTCTCCTCGTTCTCATCCTCTCGCCCCCGTCTCTCCGCTCCTCTCATTCGTTCTCTCTCTCTCTCTCCTCTCCTCCTATCTCTCTCTGAGTCTCTCTCTCTCTCGTAGTATCCCTTAACCGGGCAAGGACCGGATGAAAAAAAGTATGTTTGCTTTATCTGTTACCCCCCTGGAAATACAGATCCCATCATCAATCAATCATCATCATCATCATCCATCATCATCGTAATCATCGCGTCGGTCGGTCGGGGGGGTCGCGTCGTCAAAGCAATCATCCTTCTCAGAGCTCAATCCTTCTCTCTCTCCTGCCACCTGTCATCCTCCATCTCTCTCCTCTAAATTCGTTCTCTCCCTCCCTCTCTCAACTCGCTCTCCTCTCGTAAACTCCATCCTCGCGTTCTCTCTCTCCTTCCCTCCCTATTCTCTCCTCTCTCCTCTCTCTCTCTGGTCGCATGTATAAATGTCAGCACCTGTTGTTTTATTCGAAACTGAACCCTGCCCTATTTTATCTTTTTATTTTTACTTGTCGTATGCATGTCCTATTTGCCATTATCATGGATCAATGATTAGGTAAATTCTTCACGGTAAACTCACATATGTCTGTGTGCTTATTTCTGTTTCTGTAAGTTGGTGCCCATCCCCGACTTACCTCCCTGTGCCTTTGTCAGGTCCCGTGCCAACTATTTTTGTGCGTAGACTATTGGTGGGGTAGTTATATGGGTGGGGGGGTGGGTGGGGGTTCTCATACCTTCTTCTTGGGCTTCTTTGCTATAGGGGCGGGGTGGGGGGGGGGGGGGTGTGGGGTCACATATATAGACAATTTACTTCTGTACATTGATTGTTATTTCTATTTTAGCCTCAATGGCTGATGTAAAAAAAGTGCACGCGGTTTTTATGGCTTATCTCAATATCCCTTAATACGAGGCGGAACGAATTTCTGTTCGTTCGTCGTTCGTTTCGTTCTGCTCTCTCTCTCCCTCTTCTCTCCCTTCTTCTCTCTCTTCCCTCTCCAGGTCCTCTCTCTCTCTTGCTCCTAGCAAGCGAACGTTATTTCCACTGTTCCCAGTGGGATGATCCAAATAATCCTTCAACCATGTACATTCTCTGCTGTGTGTACTGTCAACGCACACTGAAGAGCGTCTTAGGAAACACAGACTAATCCCCTAGAACAAATATATTTGATTCACACTAGGCCATCTGTATTTGGGGAAAAAATTCCTTTTTTGTCACGCAGGACACTGCTACTCAAAAAGATCTGTAGTGGCTTCTAAACCTAACCAACGGATCAGGAATTAACAGTATTGTTTTCGTTGACTATCGTAAAGGCATTTTCATATTGGGGGGGGAGCAATTTTCTTTTTCTTAAAAGAACATTACTATTTATGGCCTTTGTTGAATGTACCCATTGGCGGTTTCTTCTGTCTTCGTGTTCCTAGCAACGAGACCAACCAAACAAGTCAGATAAATGCCCTAGATCTGGTTTTAATGACACTTGAAACATCGTGTAGCTCAAGGAATCTGTTTGGGGACCCTTTGAGCTACGCATTCTTCAACATTTAAGATCCACACCCTGAAGTTAAAAACGGCTTATGAATGATTGTGCGATACACAATTCGACCCATTCAAAAAGGTAGTTAAAGGGAACCCAGAAATCTCAAGACTGTACGTAGGCGGGAATATTTCCAAAGGTCGGCGCCCACCAGGACCACCACAGCAACAGTGAGCTTGATAAGGACAAGGAGCGACCCCTGTCGAAATCTTTCTCGACGTAAGTTTTGAGTCTGAGAGCTTTACTACTTTTAAATGTTGAATCCAGAATTCCAGAAAACTTATAATTCTTAATCTTTTACATCCAGTTTCATTGTCACCTAATGATTATAAGACACTTTATATCCCTTCCTCTTCCTTTAAGACTGGAATATAAGTAAGGCGGCAATTAATGCACAAAGCAAATTATTTGTATTGCTCCTCCAGGTATCAGAAATAGTTTACAGAAAAAATAGGCATTGTCATAAAACATCAGTTCCTCTCCCCAGGAAGGATGACCTCTTGACATCACGCCTTATATGTAGCGGGCGTGTCCTGCTGAAACAAACGGTTAGCAGCCATGTAACGTTCAACGTTCGCTTAGAACGTCTTTGTCTTAATCAAATGGGATATCAAGATGTGCGCCGTCCTTTAATTCGCAGTTCGCCGTATGAACGAGTGTAAAGTGCTTTTCCCCCTCATGGCAGGAAGTGGAACAAACCGCAATACCTAAAATCGTTTGGTGTTTGTGTGCTCAGCTGATATATAACTTCTGTCGTTTGCTAAATTAAGCACAATTTAACATGTTTTTGATTGCGCCCACTCTATCCTTTTGGTT
>JADBJO010022720.1:0-5000 GCA_016801955.1 Conus betulinus
CTTAATCAAAACACGTCCTGAAACCTGGCGGCCCAAAGCCACAGCCCAGAAAGAGAGACACCATCCTGACTGACCAAGCAAGGGGCTCCACACTCAGATTCCCTAGGACTTCAGCCAGGGGGAAGGGGAGATATGTGTGTGTGTGTGTGTGTGTGTGTGTGTGTGTGTGTGTGTGTGTGTGTGTGTTGTGTGTGTGTGTGCGTGCGTGCGTTCGCGCGCACGCGTGCCCTGTCTGTGTGTGATTGTGTGTGTGTGTGTGTGTGTGTGTGTGTGTGTGTGTGTGTGTGTGTGTGTGTGTGTGTGGTGTGTGTGTCCGTGTGTATGTGTGTGTGAGTGTGTGTGTGTGTGTGTGTGTGTGTGTGTGTGTGTGTGTGTGGTGTGTGTGTGTGGTGTGCCTGAGTGTGTGTGTATGTGTGTGTGGAGTGTGTGTGTGTGTGTGTGTTGTGTGTGTGTTGTGTGGTGTGTGTGTGTGTGTGTGTTGTACGTGAATGCATGCGTACGTGCAGGAGTGCGTGCGTGCGTGCGTGCGTTGCGTGCGTGGTGTGTGTGGGTGTGTGTGGTGTGTGTCTGTGTCTGTGTCTGTGTGTGCGCGCGTGTGTGTGTGTATGCGTGTGCATGTGTGTGGGAGGGGGGGGGGGGGGGGTATTTGTGTGTGTGCGTACATATATCTAAACTGTGTTTTTTTTTTTTTTTCTTTTTTTCTAAAAGAACATTTGCATTTAGCATGTAATTCACGCACAACCCGCTATAAACATTTGTCCTAAAGAAACTGTGTTTTTCTTGCATATAAAAGAACATTTGCCATACAGAATCGAATTCAGGCACAACTCTCTGTCTCTCTCTCTCTCTCTCTCTCTCCTCTCTCTCCTCTCTCTCTCCCTCGTCTCTCTCTCTCTCTCTCTCTCTCTCTCTCTCTCCATGTTGTGTTATGTACTTAAGTTAAAAAAAAAAAAGAGCTTCGGAGTTTGACTGATACAGCATTGTTGTGAGAGTCAGTGCGGTGCCAGTGATCTGGCAATGCAAGCCCTTTTTCCCTTGCCGGAGACAGCCATTGTGCCTCAGTGCTGCTCCCGTTCAACGAACGTTGTTGGGCTGTCTGTCTGGTCTGTGATGGCTCCAGACGATGCTGCTTTGATCAGAGATTAAACCTGACATGCTGGGCACCGTCAGAGCATGAAAGAAACGTCTGAGAGAGAGAGAGAGAGAGAGAGAGAGAGAGAGGAGAGAGGGCAGACAGACAAGACAGAGACAGACAGACAGACAGACAAGAGACAGACAGAGACAGACAGGCAGACTGACAGACAGACAGAGAGACAGAGAGACAGGGATAAAGAAACAGACAGGCGAACAGAAAGATAGACAGGCAGAGAGACAGACAGACAGACAGAGAAAGAGAGAGAGAGAGAGAGGGGAGAAACAGAGAGAGAGAGTGGGAAAAACAGAGACAGAGAGACAGAGACAGAGAGAAAGAGAGAGAGTGGGAGAAACAGAGAGAGACAGAGACAGAGAGATAGAGAGCATTACTTTAATGAAATGCTGAGCGTGAGTTCCTTCAACTTCAGTCACACTTGCTCAGTTTTTGACAGCAAAGACTCTTCAGGCCTGACGTTGGTGACGGTCCAACTGCTAAGATAATGATGACCTGACAATGCAGTCTCAGCCCTACATCATGTGCCATTGAAAAAAATACACCGCTTGGTAAACATCACAAAAAAACTGTATTAATGTAGGAGAAACTGTTCCTCTCTCTCTCCCTCGTTTTTGTTTGTCACGTGAACCACAGAAATCCCATTTTACAGAACCAGGATCTTCCTTATTCAGCTGAGGGCCAGGAGTTGTCGTCGAGACTGAATGTTACCTGGTACTCATATTCTCATCGTCTTTCAATCAAAATTATCAAGAGATTACTCACCGGCTATAAAACGGGAACCACAACTCTCCGGCAGAAATTCAAAACAAACGAAAAATAAACACAAACCACCTCTCCTGGGCCAGGTCCCAGCCATTGGTCCTAAAACACCAATGGGCCAAACAAAAAAACAACAAACCACCAAAAATAAATTCAAGGAATGGAAGGTCGTCTGTCTGCTCTGTGCTGGCTTGTTCGGGCCAGTTCTCTGGCTCTGCATTTGTCTGCTCTGAAAAACATCACCATGCAACACACACTGCGTTAGATCAAAGATTATGAAAAATGACGTTCGGTCTTCTGGTCACTGTGACGACAGGGGTAGGTCTTCTGTTAGATCTGGAAATGCAACACGTCCATAAGGATGAGTTGTGCTGCAGGTTCCTTCAACTTGACTCTCCTCTCCCTCCATCCCATCTGGCTCTCCTCTCCCACACCCCTCTCACTCTCCTCCCTCCCCGCCCCCCTCCCTCGCCTCTCTCTCTCCTCACCCTCTCTCACCCCTCTCCCCATCTCTCATGTCTCTCTCCCTCCCCCCGCCCTGCCACTCTCCCCTCGCTCGCCCCCCTCTCCGTCCCTCTCCTCTCCGTTCCTCGCTCCCTCCCCCCTCCTCTCGTTCCCTCCCTCACCACAGACGTCTCCTCTCTCCTCTCCTCTCATCTCCCCCTCTCTCCTCCTCTCTCTCTCCCCTCCCTCCCCTACGCTCGCTCGCATCTCTCCCCCAGGGTCCCTCTCTCTCGCCCTTCTCCTCCCTCTCTCACCGGCGCCTTGTGGTACCCCCCCCTCTCCTCCCCCTATCAGTCCCTCCACTCTCACTCCTCTCCTTCCCTCCCTCTCTCTCTCCTCCCCTCTCTCTCCTCCTCTCCTCTCTCTCTCAGAGTTTTTACAGAAATATTTTTCCAGGCCAGATTTGTATGGCCACCCTCTGCTGTCTATGACATTTTTTTTTATGACAATGTATTCTCCAGGTTTTTTTCTGTTAAACACTGATTATTAAAAGAAACTACCCAGAAATTACTTCTCCTGGCATAACATCCTCTTCTCTCCTCCTCTAATCATCTCTCTTCCTTCACATCTCTCCTCTCATCTCTCCCCATCTTCTCTCTCCATCTCTCACTCATCCTCTCTAATCTTCCCATCGAATCTCCTCTCTCCTCTCTCATCTCTCTCTCTCTCTCTTCTCCTCTCTCTCCTCTCTCTCTCTCCTCTCTCTCTCCATCTCTCTCCTCCCCCCCCCCCCCCCCCCCCTCTCTCTCTCTCATCGTCGTCTCTCTCGTCCATCTCTCTCTCCCCCTCCCTCATCCCTCTCCTCCCTCTCTCCCCACTCCTCAGCCTCTCACCTCCCGTCAAACTCGTCTCTCGCCCATAGTAGTCCTCCAATAGCGATCTTATGATGCTTATTTTCCTCTGGTTCATAGGAAACAGACTGGTATCCTCTGGCCTCCGACGATCTCGTCCGATGGAAAAATTCTAAAACGCTTGCGCGCTCTCTTTCATCTCACTCTTCATTAACTTATTTAAATAATCTTTGTATTGATAAACAAGTTACTTTCCTACTATTCCTCAAAGCAAGCCAAAGCAATGTCCACTCTCATCGAATCTGGAGCCAAATATGTGGTCCTTCAAATTAGATGACCCATTTTCCCTTGTGACTCTTTTTTCTTTAAGCTATTTGAAAAGCATATCAATAATACTATACTTGTCTCGTATTAGCAAAACACACTTACTCCATCCTAAACCAGTCTGGATCCGACCCTTACTCCTAAACTCTTGTCATTACAGCCCTTCATACCATCTTGTTGATTCAACGGTAAGAATAATTATAAGATGGATGTATTACAAACATTTCACTCTGGGTTACTCGGGATTCATTGACTTTCCAAAGCACTTTGAACGTTCATTGATAGCAAATTATTTACTGAAAATTTCACTGGATATCTATTCATTACTTGGCTCACCCGACTGTTATTGATAGCACTGGACGGCAGAACGGGATTATCTCTCATTTTCACGACTCACATGCCCTTTCTTTAATAAAATCGTTTTCTCTCTAGTCGTCAACAATCAGTTTTTCTTATTAACAAGCAGTCCCAAATCTTACAACCACTAAAATTTGGTGTGCCACAAGGATCAGGCACTTGGTCCTCTTCTTTTTTTACTATATGTGAATGATCTGCCTCTATATGTCAGTGGCTCATTCGGTCTCTTTGCTGATGATGCATCTATGCACTCTAAGCACTCTGACCTAAATCTAATATTGATCACATTACAAGAGGAATATTGATCAGCTGGTGACCTGGAACCAAACTAAATCACATGTCCTTAAAAAACAGAAAACGAAATATACTGATTATAACTTTGCAGCAGAAAAGACAAAATTCAACTTTGGCTATGCCCACCATATACATTGGTGACAAGCAACTTAAGAAGTGAGCACTCATAAGAGTTGGGAGTCCACCTTAACAATAATCTCACTTTGGCCACCCCATATTAATTGTGTAACGCAAAACGTGTATCACAAAAAAGTCCAGCTCCTCAAAAATCAAAAACCTTCTGAATATGAACGCCCGAAAGCAGTTTTTCCTCACGTGTATATTCAGTCATGTATTGATTATGCGCGTCAACTCGTTTTGATTCTTCTAGCGATAAATTCGTTGAAAAACTTTACTTTACTTCCTACTCATAGCGAGCTCTTAAAGCTATTCTTATAAAATCGTCATCATTAACATTACAGGTCTATGGAAAGCTTGACATTCATCCTCTGTAATACAGACTTCAGTACAATAAAGGAATACTGATGTACAGAATAATGAATGGTTTTATCACCTTCGACTCTAGCCCCACAAAATTTCCTTTCAACTAAGAAATCAAGAAAACTAGAAATAAACCTGGAACTAATCTTTTCAAAATCAGTCTTCACTTCTCAAGTAGAACACTTTGGAACTCTCTACCAATAGATATTAAACAAAAAGGTAGTATTCCTTCTTTTAAGGCAGTGTACAAAAAAAACTATTTTAAACCGTTTAACCTAACTAACCCGTTGACAAATTCAATGAAAGAAGCAAGCAACGCTATTTCCTGTGCATGAGTGTAT
>JADBJO010022720.1:15000-17500 GCA_016801955.1 Conus betulinus
GACACAAATACCTGCAGCCTTGATCAGGGCAAGACAGCAACAACACCTTTGGAGGTGCTTCCATAATATGACTTGAAACTGTACCTGCGTGTGGCCCTGGTCTTCCACATTGATTCTACAGCACACTCAACACCCTGTAACGCTTTTTGATAGGGATCGAACCCACGATTCCCAGCTGCAGACCATATAGCACTTACTACTCTGCTACAGGGGCTGGTTCACTTCAGACACATTTGCGTTTGAAGGAGGCGAACACCTAATATCAATTTAGCGATGGTAATCTCTCAGCTGTTTAATGGAACCACTGTTTTTTACGGACGGTTCATCCTAGATATATTATGTAAAAGGTCTGGACGGGGGCAGTCTGTCACTGCTGTGAGAGGCGAAGTGAACCCGGTCATCCATAAAACGAAAACATTCCGTGACGTGCCTCTCTCTCTCTCTCTCTCTCTCTCTCTCTCTCTCTCTCTCTCTCTCTCTCTCCACAATGCCCGGAAAGACCGCTCATTTCCGACCCCTTGGTTCACCCCAAGCGAAACAAACGCCTCTGTTTGAGGTATAAACTGGTGAGCTTTGATGTCTGACATGAAATTCCATTTATCAACTGATCACAGAGAGAGACAGACAGACGGACAGACAGACAGACAGAGACAGAGAGAGCGCCCGACAGACAGAGACAGAGTGAGACAGACAGAGAGACAGACAGACAAAGACACAGAGAGACAGAAACGCATGACAGACAGACAGAGCGAGAGATAGAGACACAGAGAGAGAAAGACAAGGAGAGAGAGAGAGGGAGAGAGAGGGGGGACAGACAGACAGAGACAGAGAGAGAGAGAGGGGGGGACAGACAGACAGAGACAGAGAGAGACAGACAGACAGACAGACAGCGAGAGAGAGAGGTGCTGGAAGGGCGGGGGGTGTGGGGGGAGAGACGCCATTATAACTGTGACTCGGCACCACTCAAAAAAAACCTTGATGTCACCATGCTACCATTCTTTTCTCTTCTCTTTACGTTTTACAGAACAAAAAAACAAACAAACTTTGCAACCATCCTACCATTCTTTTCTTTGTTCTTTACGCTTTACAAAATAGAAAAAAAATCTGTGATGGAAACATTTCACTTGCCAAACAACGAAGCTGACTCACGCCTCCCTGCGTGTCATGTATGTGCCAGGCAACGAGTTCGTTCATGACCAGTTCATGGACTCTTGTCTTGAAGTCTGTCTCTTTGTCTGCCGGCGCACGCGCGCTTGCAATAGTGTGTGTGTGTGTGTGTGTGTGTGTGTGTACTCAACGGTCAGAACGACACCGCCCCTGGTGGGGTCAGCTGTGACATGTACCGGGTGGTGAGCTGCCATTCCAGAGGGGTATTGGCCTGTGCAGGTGCACGTCAGGTTCTACCCGTCCTAGAGACAGGGAGGATGAGAGCTGGAGAAGTGAAGCGAGGTGGAGAAAAAAAAAAAAAAAAAAAAAGGATGCAAAAAGATGCCTCGGAGGAAGAGTGGTAAAAGAACTGAATCTGGATGTTATCTTGTACGAGATGTTGTCAATTGCTGTAGGCTGACTAGATGTGTGTGTGTGTGTGTGTGTGTGTGTGTGTGTGTGTGTGTTGTGTGTGTGTGTGTGTTTCTCTTGTTGACAATTTTTGTTTCTGAAATTTAAACAGATGTGTTCAGCCTCTGCTTTATTTGTTCCATCAAACAAACTGAAAACCAGTGTAAAAGTCGTGGGCTGTGTGCTTTTCTTTTGATGGACAATAAAACCATGCTGAGGCTAATAGTATGCTATGAGTGTGTGTGGTCTGTCTTTAATTCTTTTTGTATCAGTGAGTGTGTGAGAGGTATGCGTTAAAAAATAAAGTCATGAACATGTTACTTAAACTGGAAATACAAAGTACAAGCAAAGGCGAAAAACAAACCTTCCAGTTAACAAAGAATATTCAATATTTCACACATCAAACTTCCTTTCTTTAAAATATTTTTTATACAACACACCCACACAAACACAAACATTATTTCCATACCTAACAAACACAAGCATAAAAAACTTCGCCCATACATAGCCGTAAATAGACACATATGTACATGCATATCAGCACAAACACACACATACACACACGCGCGCGCGCGCACATTTCATACGCACATACATATACTCATTACTTTTTATTTTAATATTGCTCATACAGTTTGTCTTGTAAATGTATTCATGATGAGCTGTTATGTCCTTTGAGCAGTTGAAAAGAGGCCTAGCCTATATGTTTACCACTGATATTCAAACTCAAGCTGCTTACCATTTTTAAAGAAGGGCACCTACCCCATCATGTGTCTGTATTCTAATTAACACAAGAACGTTTGAAAACAGGGGACAGTAACCTGTAGCATACATAAAAAATACCTCTTTTCTCACCGCTGTGCCGTCCATTTCTTTGTTCCCAAGTTCTTTTTGTCATATTACAGAAAAATCGGCTAGCTTTTTCACATTTGAAGCCATGTTA
>JADBJO010022721.1:0-5000 GCA_016801955.1 Conus betulinus
ATGCGATTTCCAAAACGTACTGATGTCCTGGTGGGCTACGCCGGAACATCGTGTGATACCTCAAAATATGATTTGTTTTACTTTTAATTGTTCGTGCTGGGTCAGTTTGTTCCTTTATTTAAAAAAGATTACTATGGTTTTATTGTGCAATATGGTTGCAAGGAGCCTATCACAGATCCGCCTTTGTAAATATTACAGGAAAACAAGATGCTGTTTACTACTATAACTACTCCAAGCATAACTATTTGCATTTTGGTTCTTGTTTTGAAGTACAATGTTTGTAAATCAGCACTTGCAGACGTTTGTGTGGGTGTGTGGTGTGTGTGTTGTATGTGTGTTTTTCCATTATTCGGTATGAATGATACTGCTATTTTCGGATGGATGGTTTTTGGTTACTAGTCCTAAGGACAATGTACATTTGCTTATCCTTAATGCCAGATACTTTAGTATCTTTGTGCCACTATATGAGCTGCTGCTGTCTCATCTTTTCAATGGCCTATCCTTGGTACGCCATTGCAAATATTAAAGCAACATGGCCTGTTTTAAAGAGTCCATGAAACCCTGCTTTTTCTCACATCAATATGGTGCATTACGTGCGCTAGTGTACATGTGTGTCTGTGCGAAACCTTGTTCTGTCTGTGTGGTGTGAGTGATTGTCAAGCGGTTTGTTATATCAGTTGTATCAAATGGTGAAGAATGGATTTCGAAAACATGGCTTTCGATGTCCTGTGGGCTGGAAATGCGTTTTTCTCAACTATCATTTTTTTTTTTTTCCAATTTCAATGACGTGTTAACTTGGTCTTTATTTCAAAGATGAATGGACTTGCTGTCAATATCTACAAGGCCTGTCACTGACACGCCATTGCAAATATTACAGTAAAGCAGCATGCTGTGATTACTCCTTCACAAATAGGTTTTTTTTTGCTTCGTCTGTGTTTGGACATGTGTTCTTTTCTGCCTGTGCAGAGGTGTGTGTGGTGTGTGTGTGTGTGTGTGTGTGTGTGTGTGTGTGTGTGTTATGTGCGTGTGTGTGTGTTCGGGGTATGAATGAGAGTATCCTTAATGCCAGATACTGGTCTGAACTTTGTACCACTGTATGAGTTATGCCTTTCCTTGGTAGACCATTGCAAATATTACAGCTACATACCCAGTCGTAACTAGTCCATGGGTGATAAACATGATTGGACAGCCCTTGTCTGGAACCAAGCCCAAGACCCCTGCCACGAAAAACCACAAACTTTGGCCTGAGACACCATGTCTGTAAAGGCAGCAAGCCACTACGACCCCCTCCAATATCCCCCCCCCCCCCCCCCCCACACACAACATTTTTCAACAACGTATTTTGGGTCAGGCAGTCAGGACAGAAAAACATAAACAAATAGAAGCCCCCCCCCCCCCCTCCCCCAATCCACCCACCCCCTCCCTAGGACACAGACAACACACATCACACCTCATTTCGTTATCCTCGATCCTGGTGCCGTTCAAGCAGCATCGATTAGTTCCAGACTTTCCTTGTTGCAGCAACCCCCCCCCCCCCCCCCTCCCCTATTCCCCCTGCAGCTCTCTTTGACCCGGTTGAAGTCCGCCCTGATGATGTTTTTCCATCTCACACACTGTCTCTCGGGCACTGTTCCCTGCAGGCAGGGTTTTGCCGATCGGCACTTCCGTTCTTGAAGTGATCGTCAGACATGACATGCAGAAAACGGTGTAAGCATGTCAAGAGAGTGCGTTCTGTCACGTAATAAAACATAATTATGAGTTAATACATGTCAAGATATTTTGTCAGAAATGAGAAGGATAATACACACGTGGAAAACACACACACGCACACGCACACACGCACGCGCCGCGCGCACCACACACACACACACACACTCACTCTCTCTCTCTCTCTCTCTCTCTCTCTCTCTCTCTCCGCTTAAAGAAGATAACAAGAATAAAAATGATCCCAGCATTTGGCGCTATGTCCGTGCTACAGTATTTCCACACTGTGTCACACAACAAGACACTCCGTGCGTGCAAATACGGCTTCTTTCTGTCCTCTCCAGAAGGCACAGTTCCGTGCGGAAACAGACAAGTCTCAATCATGTGGGCTGAATTACTTCCCTTTGGCTAGGCAAGACGGGGTGAGGAATCTGATGTCCGTTAGCAGGTGCGCGCACGGCTGTGTGTGTGTGTGTGTGTGTGTGTGAATCATGTCGGCTGAATTACTTCCCTTGGGCTATGCAAGAAGGCAAGAGGAATCTGATGCCCGTCTGCACATGTCTGTGTGTCTGTGTCTGTGTCAGTGTGCTCTATTAAACTACAAGAACTTTTCATTTAATATTTCCCGTCCTTCTCGACAAAAGAAAGAACTCTTTCATTCCTGGAGAGAATTCGTATCAACTGACTCTGCAGCATGCGCGCGCGCGCGCGCGCCACACACACACACACACCACACACTCACACACTCATGCATGCACGTATGCACGCACGCATGCAAGGACCCACGTGTGCACGCACATAGCCCCGAGAACACCAGAAACATATCAAAGCATACCGTTTCGGCCTGTGAAAAGTAAAATACGTTTGTGGCACATTCTGACAAACGATTCTTCTTCAGACATTACAAGGAACGGAAATGGTTTTTAATGCATGAAAACAATAGTCCTAAAATAACATTCAGAATGAAAGATGACGATGCCCATGGGAAAAAAAAAAAAGGACGTGTGTGGAAAACTTCATGAAGTGAAAGACATGCGCAGGAAATCATGTGGACAAAAATATGGGTAAAGCAAGGTAGGTAAGATACACCTGGGAAAAATACATGAGGTGAGCGCATGACGTAAAAAAAAAAGAACGGAAGAATATGTGAGATCAATACGTGACGTAAAATACGCGTGAGGACAAACACCAGAGGTAAGATACATGCGAAGAAGAGTGCTTCAGGTAAAAGTCGTTTAGGAAAAACATACCGAAGATGAAATACGTGTGTGGTAGAATACGTCATTATGGTAAAAATACATAATTATGGTAAACTACATGCAAGGAAGAATTCGTGAGATAACTTATGAGTTAGGAATAATGATAATAGTAATGATAATAAATAATAATAATAAACAAAATAACAACAGTAATACTACTAATGAAAGTACTGCTACTACTTGTACTGCTACTTCTACTAACAGTTGCGTACGTAGTTACTACGGTACACGATGTATAAGATATCCCCGCTACTTTGATTTATCCCCTGAACCAAGCACAAGATAAACTCCACCGAGTTCTGTTTTCTAACTTTAATTTAATACAAGATAATCCTTGCTTCCTTCTCTTCTGTCCGTGCAGAGGAAAGAGAAGATAACCTCACTACGTGTTTTCTTCTCTCCCTTTGATTAAATCAAATAAAAATGTTTTCCACTTTCTACTTTCCTCTTCGTATATATGAAAAGAAAAGCCATCCCCAATACTTTTTCTCTGTCCTTCCTGAAAGAAAAGAAAAGATGATAACTTTTTTTTGATCTCCTCACAAACTAAAGAAAAGATAAAATCCACCTTTTCGTCTTTTCGTGTAAGCAGGGATAAAGATACCTCGCCCCATATACCCTCTCTCCTCTTGTCATACTCCTTCAACTCACTCTCTCTCTCTCTCTCTCTCTCTCTCTCTCTCTCTCTCTCTCTCTCCCCACTCTATTTCCCCCCTCCCTTCTCACTACTGCTTCATGTTTTGGGGGGGTTTGGCGAGGGTATGGGTCATGATTATCTCCACTTGGTTTCCACAGAACTGAAGTATCAGACGTCGCGGATTCATTTATAGAGGGAGGGGTGGGTGGGGAGAAGGCGATGGTGGAGAGGGGGTCATTTTTATTCTTTAGTTGCCAATCCCATTCCAACCCCCCCCCCCCCCATCCCCCCCCCCCCCCCCCCCCTTAAAAAAAAATCCACCAATGTCTGGATAGTGAGTGTGTGCGCGCCTGCGTGTTTGCGAGCGCGCGCGCGCGCGTGTGTGTATGTTGTTGCTGTTGTTGTTGTTTTACAAAACATAAAACAGAAGACTGCCTCATTTGCCCGGAAGGCTTCCACTTCAATTTCGGAGGAAATGGCTCATCTCATTTAAACAAATGCAGGGTTTTTACGCTCTGGACAATGCATAAAAACCCACTGAAAGCCCTACAGAGCAGATTCCGGCGGCAGAAATAACGAAATTAACATCACAGAGCACATAGCCGACTGTCTGAAGAAAAAAAAAAAAGTAATCACACGGTGCCTAGCCTGGGTCACGTGACCTTTCCGTTCCCTTCCCGTCGTCCTTTGCAATAGCTGGAGCAAAACTAAAACGGAACTCGTGATGATCACTTCAGCCATTCTTAAAATCTCTTAACCTGCCGATCCACACACCCCCCCCCCCCCCCCCCCCCCCTCCCCCTCTTTCTTCCAATACCAGCCACTGCCTTTCCCCGTCAAGCCTCCCCCTCCCCTTGCAAGTCTCCCTCTTCCGCCTGTCATTCCCCGCCCGGTCTCGTCCATGAAAGTCTTTATGTTGTGACTGGGCACAAACTGTTTTATAACAGCAATGAGTTTTTTTTTTTTTTTTTTACTTTGATTCACCTGATGTCCTCTGCTCCCACACCTCCTTCCCCCTGTCTCCCCCCCCACCCCTTCCCCCCCCACTCCCTTCTTTCTCTCTGGGTCTCAATCTGTCAATCTGTCTGTCTGTATCTCCGTCTCTATGTGTTTGTCTGTATGTGTGTCTGTCTGTCTGTGTCTTTGTCTTTCCTTCTCCCCCCCCCCCCCCCCACACACACACTCCCCGCCAGGCATTCCTAGTACCTGATATTTCAATACATCAAAAGGTAGAAGTCGTCAAGTCCAGTTAGCTGTAGACACAGGGATATCTGAATCATCATCGATCAACGAATCTGATCTCTTCCATAAGGGCATGCGCTCGCGTCATCAGTCGCCACTGCGAGGCAGCCGAGTGGGGGAAGGCAGATCTCTCACGAAGGGCGTTGATGTGAGGCGTC
>JADBJO010022721.1:10000-27533 GCA_016801955.1 Conus betulinus
CATTGATGCAGCTGTTCGCCAGACCAGGGCCTTTGGGGGAGGATCTGTTATGGTATGGGGTGCCTTCAGCCTCCACCACAAGACACCACTCTACCATATTGATGGAAACCTCACAGGCATCCGCTATCGGGATGAAATCCTGGCTCCTTTCGTTGTTCCGACCATGCAACGGATAGGACCCATGGCAGTCTTCCAAGACGACAATGCTCGGCCACATAGGGCCCGGGTGGCCGAAAACTTCATTGTGCAGGCCGGCATCAACAGGATGATCTTCCCGGCGTATAGTCCCGACCTCAATCCCATCGAGCATATGTGGGATGAGTTGGGGAGACGTGTGAAGGAGAACCATCCACCTCCCAGAGACCGCCAGGATCTCTTCCAAATGCTGCAACTGGAATGGCAGAGAATCCCTCAGAGGGTCATCAGAACACTGGTCAACTCGATGAGGAGTCGCTGCGTGGAATGTCTCGCCAATGGCGGTGTGCCACACCCACTATTGAAATGATTTTGTGAACTGAACAGATTTTGCGAACTTTGATTTCGACCCATCCTCTGTTTAATTGTCTGTAATCAACAACCGTTCATTCGATCCCAATGAAATTCAATGTACGTTGGAACAAGATAATGAATTAAATCTGTTCCCAATTTCAAAATCGTGGCTTTTATATTTTTGCCTGACGAAGACTTAAGAGATCGAAACGCGTTGGGATTTGTCGTTAATTTATTTGTCCGTGTTAACTTGTGGATTTACTTTAGATTCCTTTTGAGATTATAGATATATAGTTCTGAGACCACAGGTAGTATGTAAATCCTCTCTCTCTCTCAATCTCTCTCAATCTGTCTCTGTATCCCTCTGCCTCTGTCTCTCTCTCTGTCTCTGTCACTCTGTATCTTTCTACGTCTCTTTGTTTCTGTCTCTCTCTGTCTGCCTGTCTGTCTTATCTCTCTCTCTCTCTCTCTCTCTCTCTCTCTCTCTCTCTCTCTCTCTCGCTTCTGTCTATCTGTCTCTCTGTTTCTGTCTCTCTTCTGTCTGTCTGTCTGTCTGTCCGTCTCTGTCTGTCTGTCTGTCTGTCTGTCTCTGTCTCTCTCTCTCTCTCTCTCTCTCTCTCTCTCTCTCCTCTCTCTCTCTCTCTCTCTTCTCTGTGCATTCTTTTTGTCTCATCGAACAAGCCACTTAGTTTGATAGCAACACAGTTGATTCGATTTTTCTCCATCTCCACATTCCCACGCTCCCAGCCCATCCTGCGCCATCTCTTTATCTCCACAGAACATCTTGTTTACCTATCTCTCTTTTCCTGACATACCTCTCCCCTGTCCTCCCCCCCCTCCCCCCCCCCCTCCCCCTCATTCCCAGCTGGTATAACCTGACATTTCCCATGTTTCCGCTGCCAACTAGCCCCTTATCAAATTACGATATGGCGGGGGATAGGCGTCACTTTGCCTGATCAAAGCGAGAGCTTAGGTGGGGGCACAAGTAATTATCCATCTATCCATCACACACAACACACACACACACACACACACACCCACACACACACACATATATATATATATATATATATATATATTTGTTAAAAATAGTATGATAAAAGGAAGTTTTTTAAAATCAACAGATCTGTTTCGAGCCAGCGCTCTCGTCAGGATCAATAATAAAACACACGCCACTGAAACACACATACATTACCGCCGTAAATTCTCAAACTGCCGATGCGTTCGCCACACTTTTGTTGATGGACAACAAGCTGAAAGCGTATGGTGAGTCACGGATGAACGTGTCAGGAATCATGAAAAAAGGCCAGGAACAGCGCAAAAACAGCAGTGCAAAGTGAAGCATTTTGACCGTGAGGGGAAAACAAAGGTGACGCGTAAGAAACAAAGAACAAAGGCTGGGCTCAATTAGGACTGAAACATACTAGTCTAAGAAAAAAGAAATGTATTCAACCCGCACTGATAAACCCACAGCTCGCTTTATTTCACTCCCCGTGACATTGCTCATGACCGAGGAATACACGAGGCAGTACATTACTGACCACAGATTACAGACCCTAACAACTCTCTCGTGACTTCATCTTTGAGCAATGTTAGCTTCTCTGAATAGCCTCATTCTTTATCTTTGATGTATCTTCCTGCAAACCGCAAGGGGTATTAATGTGTATATGAAAGCAAAGAAGGGGAACAACTTTCAGATGCAATAAATAAAATGCCTGAAAGTATTTTGTTTGTGTGCCCATGCATATATACTCAAAACACAGGTAGCTTTTTTTTTTTTTTCTCTCTTTATGGTAATAAATCTCTCTTTTATATAGTCCTGTGTTTGTTCACACGTTCGCTTTTTTCCCCTTTATATATGCACAGATTGCTTTCTTCTTCCTTAACTGTCTTTCTTCTGCTCTCTTCTGAAATCTTGTTTCGCTCGTTCTTTGTGTACGTCTGTTTTTCATGTGTTTTGTATTGTTTCCTTCCATTGCTTTCTGCCTTTTCCTGTTATTTCCATGTCTTTATATTTTGTCTTTTTTCTGTTACTTCATGTTTTCCTTTCTGTTTCTTCCACTTCTTTCTTCTTACCTTTCTTTGTCGTAACCCTGTAGTTATTTTGTTTCCTCGCCGTTTTTTGCTTTCTTTCTTCTTTCCATCCCATTTGTTTTTCTCTTCTTTCGTTACGTCTTTGCTTTTTCTGTTTCTTCTGTCTGCTCTCTGTCCTTCTTTCTTTCTTTGTTTATGCCATCCCTTAATGCTTTCCTCGCTTCTTCCTTTTTTGAAACGGTACGTTGATATGCTTTGCATTTTTTTTTTTTGTTTTCGCTCTGAAGGAAGTACAGAATGATGAGCAAAGCATCAGACAGAAAGGGCCAAAGAGCAGAGATCTGAGGGCACCAATATTTGATGTCTTGCCTGGCACGCTATTTGTTCTTTGATGTGGCGAATTCTACATACACCAGAGAGTAATGTACACGCGGTGTTACGGGTAATTTCATTATTTCACATAGTTCTTTTCCTGCCAGGTGCTTTCGCGTTTGACTGATAAACTCACGAAAATGTGCTTAGATTATACGGTGGTTAGAGGTCATAGGTAGTTTGCAACTGCTGCTGACGGACTGAAACATGAACCTCTTTCTGGTTCAATCAGCACGGTAAATAACAGTGATCTTGCTCTTTTTCCAGAATGATTAATTTTTCGGTGGCTGTGGTTTTCGCATATGTGTGTACCTCTCTCTCTGTTTTATTTGCTTGTTTATTTCTGTCTCTCTGTCTCTGTCTCTCTCTTTTTCTCTATCCCCCTCTGTGCATACGCACGTGCGTGAGTGCGTCCCTGCGTGCACGTGTGTGTGTGTGTGTGTGTGGTGTGTGTGTGTGTGTGTGTGTGTGTGTGTGTGTGTGTGTGCGTGCGTGCCTGCGTGCGTGCGTGCGTGTGTGTGTATGTGCGTGCGTGCGTGCGTGTGTGTGTGTGTGTGTGTGTGTGTGTGTGTGTGTGTGTGTGTGTGTGTGTGTGTGTGTGTGTGTGTGTGTGCGTGCTTACGCGTGCGCGTGTGTGTGTATGTGCGCGCTCGCAAATGAACAGAAAACAACCTAAGCCCACGCAGTCACTCAAACGCTGACATACATTGATCATCAGGTTTCCTGAACCATCAGTGTTTCGAAGCGACATAACATATGGGGGGGGGGGGGGGGGCGCTTCACACTTCGAAGGACATGGGGGGGGTGGGGGGGGGGTTGGGGGTGTGGGTGTAGAGAGGAGAGAGAGAGAGAGAGAGAGAGAGAGAGAGAGAGAGAGAGAGAGAGAGGCCATTTATTCATTGTAACTCTATGCTCTTACCGGGGTGGGGATAGGGGGTGGAGCGAACTGTTGAAAGAACGACAACAACAACAATCAATACATAAGAAACACAGGAAAATGACCAAGAAGACCTCCTGGTTTAAAGTGTGGGGGCTATGCGAGGTACACCTCAAAACACTAAACGGCATCGCTCTACATGTCAACCTCACACCTGATAACACCTGTCTAAACACAGAGGGTTGCCTGTGATAAACCAAGTTCAGCTAGTCGTCGTCATCATTATCGTTATCATCACCATCGCCATCATCATCATCATCATCGTAGTAGTAGTAGTAGTAGTAGTAGTAGTAGTAGTAGTGGTAGTAGTAATAGTAGCAGTAGCAGTAGTGGTAGTAGTAGTAGTGGTGGTAGTGGTGGTGGTAGTAGAAGTAGCAGTAGTAGTCATAGTAGTAGTAGTAGTAGCAGCAGCAGTAGAAATAGAGGTAGCAGTAGCAGTGGTAGCAATAGTAGTCGTAGTGGCAGTAGTAGTAGTAGTACTAATACTAGTAGTAGTAATAGTAGTAGCAATAGTAGTAATAGAAGCATAGCAGCAGGAGTATCAATAGTAGAGGTAGTAGTAGCAGCATCAGTAGTAGCAGTGTTAGTGTTAGTAGTATCAGTAGCAGTAGCAGAAGTAATGATAGTGGTAAAAGTAGTAGTGGTGGGGGCTGGTGGTAGTTTGGCGTAGTAAAATCATTAGTATCACTATAGCCAAGATTGCCCCTATGTTAGTTTCATTAGCACAATTTCGGCAATATAAAACATATTGGGCCAGTCATACAGTTACAGTCTTTTATGAAGCGAGCAGAGAAAGACGGGGGAAAACATAGGTCGGTGGTGGCGGCAGAAAGAGATTGGGGATGGGTGTGGGGTTTCGTGGAAATTGAGGACTGGATGGTGGGAAGGAGGTGGTAGTGGTGGTGGAGGAGGGGTGGAGGGATTTAAACCTCGAAGAAGTATTGAAGTGATCACCACGTGTTCCATTTAAGTTTGCTGCAGCTATTGCAGGGGACGACGACGGGAAGGGAAGACAAAGGTCACGTGACTCCAGGCAACGACCAGCGTGATTAGTTTTCTTTTCATGTCCGGGTATGTGCACTGTGACGTTAATGTCGTTATTTCCGCTACCAGAATCTGATCTGTTGGGCATTTTTTTTTTAAAGTTTGATTTCATTGCTTGAAGCAAAACAAAACAAAAAAATCCATGTGTTTCATTGTGATGAGCCCATTTTTCCTCCGAAATTAATGTAGAAGGCTTCAGGGCAAGCCGTCTGTTTTTCTTTTTTTGTTGTTTTGTAAACGACCAATTCACGTGTAGAAATAGACACACACACACACACACACACACACACACACACACACACACACACACCACACACACACACACATATATATACATACACACACACCACATACCCACACATACACACGCTCACGCACGCACGCACGCAACACACACACACACACACACACACACACACACACACCACACACACACACACAGCACGCACTCACGCACACAACTAGACACACACACACACACACACACACACACACACACACACACACACACACATTCAGATAGCAGAGCAGAGTGTTATCTTCAGGGAGTGAAGGGGGAGGGGGTGACTCACATCACCATAAAGAAAGCCATCACCACCAATTCTCCTTATACCCACTCAGTAATGCCTCATGGCTACGCTTGCTGCAAGGCCGTCCCTCCGTCGTTTACAGTTCATAATGTAAATCCCGTGAGCTGGTGGGATGTTTTATAGCTTATTGTGTTCGTGCGTTTCAAGCAGATGGCGAATGATATAACTTCGCGGGCTAAAGCACAGGCTGAAGATCACGAGGACCTGAGAGACTGCCTCATTTCTGATCCAAACTGTTGTATGTCACAGTGCATGTCCTTAGAAGGCTATTTAACAGCGGACTCCATGAAAACCTTGTTCAGAGCTGTCCCACCTGATGTGATCTTTGAATTTCTGAAAGAGGTTAACATTCTTCATCTGATTTAAGATTTAAGGAGAGAAATGATTTGTAACACAATTCCCGGTGTTTTTTTAGACGTGGTGTTTTAAAAGGTTTTTGAGAAAGAGGTTTTTTTTTTTTTTTTTTTTTTTACATGACTTGTGAGTTGACTTCAACGCCGTGAGAGCCCTGATATAGACCTTTGCGGTCGGCTGGGCTATAAGCAACCGTTATCACTCACTCCATTTCTAAACCAGATTAATCAGTTCCCCTTCCCCAATAATTTTCACAGGATGTCATGTTTCTCTGACAAGCCATCAGTCTCTGACAGATTTCAGATGCACGCTGAGTAGCTTACTTCTCCAAAACAAGCCCCCAGAACTTTACTGAGCCATCGTGGCCTGTGGGAACTTAAAATATACGCCATTTTCAATGTGAAAGACTCAACATTAGTCTATGTCAGAGAGTAACATGTTCGATTTTCCTATCTTGAGATCTTGTCTCATTTTTTACTTATTATCCCGGAAGAAATATAAACTGATGCTAGTTTAGAAGTTTTTAGACAATGCGTTGTTTTGCATTTATGCCTTATATTTGAAAAGGAAAACTTTATGCCAAAGCTTGGTAAAAGATGTGAGATGATCAATGGATACTGTTGATGTCTTGATGCTCTGTAGTCGGCTGTTAATTAGTTGGCGATTAATCAATATTTCTGTTTGCCATCATTGCATGCAATAGATAATTACACCACCTGAGCATATGGCTAATTTGAAGAGTTATTTCCCTTCAAATTTTTAGAAGTTTTATTACTGCTCAAACCGCTTATTAAAATCCACTCAAAATCTGAGTGAAGAGCAAACGTTGAGAACCAAGAACTGACGGTGATGCGTTATGTTAGTCTGGCTCCGCTGCTTGAGACATCACACTTTTTTCCTGACAATCAGGGGACAAGTGAGAGGAATCGTCAACCAGGAATCCTATTCACTCATCTATATTGCATTTTCTGTAATCTCCACAGACCATGATATGTAAATAAGTCTACTGACACTGGCCCTGTAGAGGAACAAAATATCCATGTGACTACGGGGCACGTGCACAACCGTCTAACCAACAGGTCCCCAGTTCCATGGAGACGTCGTTTTAAAAAAAAAAGAGAGCAATTGCTGCACTTCTTCACTTTTCCCAAGCGAACTCCTTGTGTACCAACGCGGCTCCGACTCGGATTAACAGAACAGGTCCTCTCTTTGTGATGATTATGAAGTGGTGAAAAGTCAGCCCTAGCAAGGACAGATTGATGTTTTATTGAAGTTGCGTTGATTTGTGTATATTTATCTTTCATTCAAAGTAAAGATTTTTTTTTTACTGTGTGTGGAGTTGCACATAGTTTTGGGTCCGTCTGTTTTTTTGTCCATACATTACTTCCTGTTTGAACCTTTTTATAATTCTTTTACGCGGAGCACAAGCACTTTTAAGTGCATACGCTTTAAGTGAATCACTCTGGAGCCATTCGTGAGTATTTTTCATGGTCCCCCCCCAACTTATTTTGCTGGTCGGTACCGAAAACCTCTCTCCTATATGACTAGTAACAAACAGTAGGGGTACATTTTTATGCAAAAACTACTTGATAATTCTTATAGAAAAAAAGACTTATAGTCCTTCCCGTAGAGGATCTTGTCTGCCATCCCTCTTCGTCACAGAAGGTAGACGGGTTATCTTTTCTCTAATTTAGAGGGAGGGTAGCGGATGTTTGTGGAGTTATGGTTTTATATATATTTCACAAGTAGAGAAGAGGTGGGAGTAGAGTTTATCTTTTTTTTTTAATTTACAGTAGCAGCCTCACACATCTTTTGCCTCACACGCGTATAAACTATGTATTATTTCTGACAATAGACCTTACTTCAATAACTCTTCTTTGCATGTATTCTTCGTATCATATATTATTCCTCTTATGTCTTTAATATCATGTAATCATCCCCTGGGCATTTTTTACCTACACCCATATTTTCTGTATTGTGTCACAATTACGCCTAACACATATTTGTCTCACAAATATTTTTTGTCTTACATGCACTTCGGTGCTTGTTATTTGTCATTCGAATGCATTTTGTCACGCACAGGTTGGCCCGGAATGTCATTCTTTCATTACTTTTACTCACATAAATTGTCATACAGTTTCAGCTATTTTGCATTCTGGTCTTGGAATTTGATTTGCATATATTTGTCTCATGTATAACGTTGCACGTGGTTTGTCGTATGTACTGTGTCTGACGTGTAGTTTTGCCTCACATGTTTCAAACATGTCCTAGTTGTTCCTTTTTTTCTTAGATGTGTATTTGCAGGCAGCATTTGATAGCTGTCAGAGAACAACATCAGAGAATAGACGGACCTGTTTCATCATTTGTTGTCAATGGGTCACAGAGAATCGCAACAGGGTGGGTGTCTAGACGAATCACCGGTCCCTTGGTACCTCATGCTTAGGGAGAACAACAGAAGATGGGATGCTGGTTGTCTTTTTTTTTTTGCAGGCGTAGGTATGTGTGCAGATGGAGGTATTACGCCATTCTAGATTGTTAGCGTCTTTTTGGTCCTGAGAGTGGCCAGTGGTCAAATAGTCAGAGTATTCGCTCTTGCAGAGCTGAAGGTCTTGAATTCGAACCACACGTTGAATCGGATTTTGTAGGCTTGAAAATCTTCTCTGTCCTCCTTCTTCTTCCTCTTCCTCCTCCTCCTCCACTTCCCCCTCCTAATCCTCCTCCTCCTCCTCCAACTCCACTTCCTCCTTCTCCTCTCTTCTCCTTCTTCTTCTTCTTCTTTCTTCTTCTTCTTTCTTCTTTCTTCTTCTTCTCTCTCTTCTCTCCTTCCCCTTCTTTACCTCCGCACAGTGTCACTGTGGCATCACACTGAAGTCCAGTTCATTAGGTTCCTCCAAGTCTGTCTGCTGTGTGCAAAAGTCAAAAGTATTCCCTGTCCATTCTGCAATGTTTAAGATCCTTTTTTTCTGCCCTTCTCCCCCCTCCTTCAACAGGTCCCTGGCGAATTGTTTGAACAAGGCACTTGAAATGTCTTACGGGTCATACGTGATACAATCAGTGCATCTTATGTTTAACGTTCTGCGGTAACATCTCGTTTTCCATGGCTTGCATTCTTCCTTCCAGATCCACTCTGGGGGTCCATGTCTTGCATGCCTACAGGAAGATGGAATTCACGAGTGCGCACAGGAGCCTGATCCTGCATTCATGTTCCTGTCCTTCCACGCAGGTTTTTAAGCTGGATAGCGCTGTGTCTTTGCTGCCCTTGAGAGGATTTCTGGTTTAGATTCGTCGCTACCAATGACGGATCCCAGGTAAGTGAACTGTTGACAGATTGCACGTCCTGACTGTGGACAGTTATATCAGCATTGATGGAGGTGTTGTGGCTGGTCGTCGACTTGGTCGTCTCAGCGCTGATTTCCGGAATATCTTGTTGATGTTTCCTCTGGTCCTTCAACAAGCTTGGTCAGTACTTGTTCACTGCCCGCCAGGCCATCGAACGTATCCGCAAAGGGAAGGTTTTGTGATGATCCTTCCTCCAATATTGACTACGCTGATATCTTCAAATGCACCGGTCAAGATGCGTTCCATGAACATGTTGAAAAGTGAGAGAGATTGACATCAGCCCTGATGAACGCCAACTGAAGTATGGAACCATTTTTCCAATAGCAGTCTGTATGGTCACCGCACTGATAACTTTGGTGCACAATTGATGGTTAGTGTTGATAATCGTTTGCCTGATTTAACTGCTGGCTAGTGTTGGTAATCGTTTGCCTGATTTTCAATTCCTTCACTGTGACCCATAGTGCCTTCTGTCTGACTCTGTCTAAACGCTTTTTAAACTCTTTGAAGTCGTGGTAGAATTTCTTCTGGTGCTGGAGATTGTTTTGTTGCAAGGAGTATAAAGATCTGTTCAATGGCTCCTGAGACTTTGCGAAACTCATCCAGTTCTTCGGGAATGATATTTCTGTTTATGGTTGTAGGACGTTCAGAATAATTTACTGCATTTCACTGCTGGCATAGCTGATCAAGGTTACAGCTGTTGCTCTGGCAGTTTGGGATATCTCCTTCCTGGGGAAGATGACGACCAGTGGTTGTGCCCATGGCGTAGGTCGCTCCTCAGTGTACCAGATGTTGTTGCACACGCGGTAGGGGTATTAATAAACACGTCTCCGCCAAGTTTCAGGAGTTTCTGCAGGGAGTTGTTCGATACCGGCAAGCCGTTCCATAATTCAGCAACTTCACTGCAGCTGTGACAATGTGGGACACAGGAAAGTCATTCTCATTGCATGAATCCTGCGCTGTTATCACAGTTGCACCTCCCGTGCTATTTTTGTAGAGTTTAGAGCCACCTTCAGTCCACTTTGAAATGATTTTTTTTTCCTGTATCAGACAGTCGCTACCTTTGCTCCGGATGATGCTGATTTTGCTTTGTTTCAGTCAGGTCCTTTACACTGTTAACAGCTTTCTTTGTGTTGTTGTTGTCTAGGCATTTCCTGATGTCCTCACATTGTTGTTCGGGTCGCGCTTACCTTAGCGTTTTGCATTTCTTCACTGATTCTCTCTCGTTTTTACATTTGTATCCCCCCCCCCCCCCCACCCGCTTCGGTTTTCTTCAGCGGTTTTATGGTCCTTTTTGTGTCGCACATCTCCAAAATGATGCTTGAGGTGCATGGTCTCGATTTCAATCTACTTATTCCTAAGGCCTTTGTTGCTGTTTAGGCCATCGCATGGTTGACATGGTTTGTGAAGGCTTCAATGTATTCTTCTAAGACAAGTAGTGGGGTGAAGTTATCTCGTACGGCAGCATGGATCTGTTCAATGATACCAAGACTGAATTTGAGATGACTGTTTTCACTCTCTCTCTTGTTCTTCAAACGTTTTTTCAAAGTTCACCATGACACAGTCGTGATTACTACTAGCATCAGCTCCTGCGTTCTTGCTTTAGTCCTATTGTAATTGCTTTAGTTCTGTTGTAATTGCTTTAGTCCTGTTTTGTATTGCTTTAGTCCTGTTGTATTGCTTTTTTCCTATTGTAATTGCTTTAGCCCTGTTGATGCCCTATGTGTATCGGTTGTTCACAAGCATAATATTACAGTCTCTCTGACTAGTATGGTACTGACAGGTTGGGGGCGTGCCATGTCCATTGTGGGGATGATTTATGTTTATCTAGAATGTTTGCAAGAAGCCAGTTGTGAATACTGGCAAATTCCAGTAGGCATCGACTTCTATCATTGGTAGTGTCATGATGATAAAGGCCTCAGAAAATCTTCCGGTCTTCTTGGGCATCTACACCAGCCACTCTGCCTACACAGCAGTAAATGGATACCAAATGCAATTCAGGGAATGTTAAAGGAGGCCATAGACAAGGAAGGGGCTCTCTCTGCCTTCCAACATGCACAGTGAACCTCTGATAGCTTACTGCACCATACGGCCTGAAATTTAAACTATACGAAACTGAAAATTTACACACATACCCCCCCCCCCCCCCCCCCCCCCCCCCCTCCGGTCTTCCTCTTTTTTTTTTTCAATAACATTTTGTCCTCGCTGATTGACCTGATTGACCTCAATATTTTAAACAGTAGAGCGGATCTCTTTTCTCCTCTCTCTCCTCCCTCTCTCTCTCTCTCTCTCTCTCTCCTCTCCTCTCGCTCCTCTCTCTCTCTCTCTCTCTCTCTCTCTCTCTGTCTGTTGTGTGTGTGTGTGTGTGTGTGTGTGTGTGTGTGTGTGTGTGTAATGTGTGTGTGCGAGTGTAAATGTGTTGTAAATGTGTTGTGTGTGTGTGTGTGTGTGTGTGTGTGTGTGTGTGTGTGTGTGTGTGTGTGTGTGTGTGTGTGGTGTGTGTGTGTGTCCTTGGATGAGAGCATGACGTGCGTGTACACAACGTGCATATCCGTGCGTGCGGGTTTGTTTGTGTGCGTACGGGCGCGTGCGTGTGTGTGCAATGTTTTCTTGATTAAAGATGGCAAGATTTCAAAATTTGCCTATATAACATTATACAGGACTTGTTCCAGTCACTGGTACTGTCTGTAGTTTTATATGGCTGTAAAACTGGGGATAAAGTGATTTAAAGCTAATGGAAAGTTTTCAGCTCAAATTTATTAAGCATCTTTTTCATTTAAATCGTTCTACAAAAACAGAATTGATATATAAAGAACTAGGAATGTATCCTGCTTCAGTTGGAGTATATGCACGAATGATAAAATTCTGGTCATCCTTACATTTCCCCACAAACAAACAAATATTCATCTAGATTGTATCAAGTATTATATGACTTATACAGAAATCAGGGTTTTACATATAGGTAGGTGGTTGACGTGTATACGGAATAATCTAATAGATTGTGTGTGGGAGACGCAAAAGTTTTCGTCTGTTCACAGTCTCTATAGAAATGTTCGCAATTCATTAGAAGACATTCACATATGTGCATAGAATAATGCTTTAGAATCTAATAATAAGTGTTTCTTTTACAGAAATTTTAAAACAAAGTTTTGCCGTGAAAAGTTAATTGAAATGTTGCCTGATGTTTATACATACCCGTTGATTCGGTTTCGTTGTGATATAATTAAAAACTCATGATATAAATTGGCAGACAGATTGGAATACCTCACGATGAACGATTCTGTCGGGAGTGCGATCAGATGACCTTGGTATTGAATTTCACATTTTAGTAAAAAAAAAAAAAAGTACCAAATATAACGATATTAGAAATCAGTTTATACCAAGAAAATTTACATGTATAAAGTCAGTATTTAACTATTGTCGTTTGCTGTGTGGTAGTAAAAAAAGTGTTCCTAAACTTGGGGAAATTTCTAAAAACTTAGTGAAGTTGTGTAACAACATTACATTCAGTGTGTTAATTATAGGGAATGTTTGGATGTGTAATTTGTTTCATTTATATTAGTTTGATTTGATTTAAGTCCTCCACGCCCCAAAAGGGGTCACAGGATTAAAATCTTGAATCTTTGTAATTGCGTGTGTGAGCGTATGTGTGTGTGTGTGTGTGTGTGTGTGTGTGTGTGTGTGTGTGTGTGCGTGTGTGCGTGTGTGTGTGTGGTGTGTGCGTGCGTGTGTGTGGTGCGTGCGTGTGTGTGTGTGTGTGTGTGTGTGTGTTTCGCACGAGTGGGTGTGAGTGGGTGTGAGTCTTCGTGCGTGCTTGTGTGCATGGTGCGACCGCCCGTGCGCGCGCGCACGCGCGCGTGTGTGCATCTGCGTGTGTAGAGGTGATTAAAGTCGTTGATTGATGCTGATTTAATTATTTCTTTTCTACTCAGCTCATTAGAATCGTGGACTTAAAACCTGTGGTTTTTTGGTGAGTTAACATGTCATTTAATGGGAAATCTTTGCAAGAGGGTGGGGCGGTGGGGGTTGAGAGAGAGAGAGAGAGAGAGAGAGAGAGAGAGAGAGAGAGAGAGAGAGAGAGAGAGAGAGAGAGAGAGAGAGAGAGAGAGAGAGAGGAGAGAGAGAGAGAGAGAGCATCAAGTGGTGATTGAGTTTAGAAGACGACATGGAATATTACGTTAAAATCATACAAGTGAAGCTGGCAAGAGGAATGCTTTTTGTGCAGATGTGTGTAATGTGATTATAAGCAGGGTGCCTGTAATAGTATTTGGACATCAGAAATGAATGTTGAGCCAAGCAATATGCATCTTCATCCTTAGCACCTGACACGATCTGTTTAAGAGCAGGTGAGAGGAGCTTTAAAAAACCCGCGCAGTTCTTGATTTTAGTGAAGGAAACTGAATGACATCTTCTCTTCTTCTTCTTGAGGACGATGATGACGATGATGGTGATGATGATGATGATCTCATCATCATCAACGTCATCATGGCCATTTGATAACTGTAATTCATATTGGTATTATTGTCAATACCTTGGTGACGATGATGCCGATAAATGGCGACGATGATGAAAGGTATGATGATGAGTTTTTGCTACAGCTGCGGCTGGTGATGTTAATAATATACATGCTGTGACTCATATCGTCTGAGCTCAGTTAGCTTCTTGGCACACATGCACCCAGTTTTAAGGTGTATGCGTACTTACCTGCTCATCAACTGCAGAAAGAAAAAGAAACCCGCCTATAAAAATGAAAAGAAGAATAACCTGCACGCTTTTTATTTATTTTTTTATTTATTATTTTTAGTTCAACGCCCTTACCACCCCACCCATTTTACTCCCTACCCCACTCCCCTCAACCCTCCCTGTATGCAAGCGCGCACGCACGCACGCACGCACGCACGCACGCACGCACGCACGCACGCACGCACACACACACACACACACACACACACACACACACACACACACACGCACGTACTAAAACACGGTAAATATTCATGACGTAGAGTAGCGATATTAGTTATGTGAATAAAGAATTACTTATGGGGCTGTTTTTTTTTATTCTAACTGTGTTTGTAGATGAAAATGGGATGAATATTTTACAGCAACATGTGAGTGAATATGATCAAGCATTATGGGCCGTCGATATGTTTTTTAGTGATAATGTAGGGCGTAATATAAACTTTGAAAGCCTTAGTTCTCTACCTATACATTAAAGACAGCAATCTTTGTGGACGGCAAATGTTGTTTTGTGTATTAACGTCAAAATTCCTTTCTTCTTTGTCAGAAATAGTCACACTGTGATTGTGTGTGTGTGTGTGTGTGTGTGTGTGTGTGTGTGTGTGTGTGTGTGTGTGTGTGTGTGTGTGTGTGTGTGTGTGTGTGTGTGTGTGTGTGCACGTGCGTGCGTGCGTGTATGTGTGCGAGCGTACGTGCATGCCTGTGTATATATATGTGTGTGTGTGTGTGTGTGTGTGTGTGTGTGTGTGTGTGTGTGTGTGTGTGTTCAAAGTCATGCGGAAGTGATTAAAAGACGTTGACTGATGTGTTGAAATAATCTCTATTACTAGAACTCGTTAAATGTGTTGACTTCAAAGAGTGGTTTCGATGTGTCATAATGTCTGTTATTAGTGTTTTCTTATTGTGTGTGTTTGTGTGTGGAGAGAGAGAGAGAGAGAGAGAGAGAGAGAGAGAGAGAGAGAGAGAGAGAGAGAGCGGACAGACAGACAGACAGACTGACAAAGAAAGAGACAGAGTGACTGAGAGACAGGACAGTGAATTACGGACGGAAAGAGCAGTTTAGAATGTGTGTGTATGTATTAGTGTTAGTGTTAGTGTTGTGTGTGTGTGCGTGTGCGTGTGCGTGGTGCGCGTACGCGTGTGTGCGTGCGTGCGTGCGTGTGTGTGTGTGTGTGTGTGTGTGTGTGTGTGTGTGTGTGTGTGTGTGTGTGTGTGTGTGTGTGTGTGTGTGTGTGTGTGCACGCGCGCGCGCGTGCGTGTGTGTGTATATGTGTGTTTGTGTGTGTGTTTGTGCGTGCGTGCGTGTGCGTGTGTGCGCGTGCGCATGCGTGCGTGCGTGTGTATGCGCATACGTACGTATGTGTGTGTTAGTGCTAGTGTGTGTGTGTGTGTGTGTGTGCAAATGTGCGTACATGCATGCGTGCGTGCGTAAGTGCATGCGTGCGTGCGCGCGCGCGCGTGTGTGTGTGATGTATGAGAGAGAGAGAGAGAGAGAGAGAGAGAGAGAGAGAGAGAGAGAGAGAGAGAGAGAGAGAGAGAGAGAGAGAGAGAGAGCAAACGGATATCATTAGGTGGTAACAAAGTTAGGAAAAGAAATGGAAACGTCACACAGACAGCATGTGCGAAAACATTGCAGCAGAAGTGCTTTTTGAGTGTAGCTGTAGTTATTGCAAGCTGGGTGCATGTATGATAATGTGGGCATCAGAAACAGTGGAATATTCAATCAGTTTTTGAACGAACATGCAATCAGTATTCTAACGAATATCCATTCAAATATGTCGCATTTCTCAGCATTCGATTTGATTTCTTTAATACAGGAGATGAGATAAAAAAAAAAAAATAGAACTGCGATTTTCAAATTTGATGACGCGAATACGTGAAGTCTGATGGCTTCTATGGCGAAGTGATACATACACTGGTCATATGGGCACAGTTATGTGACACATGATTCAACATCCATGAAAGGAATCTTTAGGTTGACTCTGAGTCAAGTTGATGCCTGCTCTTCGTGTATGATGAAGGCTACATCATGGTCAGAATAAAAAGAAAAGGAAAAGAATCGGAGAGCGAGTTAGGTGAACCTTGTTCAAGCTGACCTTAACAATCCAGTTGCAACAGTTGCAACAACCGCTGCCGAGTCGTGTTTGTTAAAGCTGAACAGAACTGACTGTTGCTGATTTGATGTCAAGACCGTACCTCATCTTCAAGCTCAAAATATCTGCTGTGAGTCTGTGCCAGTGACTTGAAGTTGATCATGAAGTGTGCTTTGTGTGTTGCGGTGCAGAAATGTCCATTCCATTGACAGTGAAGTGCCGGTGTATGCTGTGTGAATTCTCGTGTACGTGAGTCTTGTAGTTCTATATCGCAGGAGCTGGGACGCCTTGGTTCAGGTGGTGAGGTGCATCACTTTGAGACTGACATCGTGTGTGTGTGTGTGTGTGTGTGGGAGGGGGGGGGGGGGCGAACTCAGGAACAGACGGCATTCTAAAGGCATTTAGTGGTGACCTGAGCTAGGCAGGGTTCAGACGACAATCTGTTGGCTATAAGTGAGCCTATGTGACTGAAGAAGCGGCCTTGGGGATCTGTAATGGAGGGGTGCTTGGGACTATTTGTGCCAGTTGGCTGTGACGGCCTGGGACTATGTTTACGGGAACTTGGGGATTGTGGCGAATGTTGTGTTCATGAGAAAGGGATACGGATTACAATTGCAGATTCATAAAAACTTTTATTTGGAGTTGGTAACTGAGACAAGAACGCGCGTGTACGTGTTTGTCCGCTTGTGATTGCAAATGAATGGTTCCTTCTGAATGGAGTGAGCAAACGTCTGTCCTTATTCCATTTTTTAGCACACTTAATCCCCTTCCAGACAACACTATATAAAAAAGGCGACGGGTTTTGAGTCAGCCCAGTGTATGGAGAAGGATATGTGGATCGATTGTTTTTTATTCATTTTTCTTTTCCCATCTGACAGTCGATTTGTACGTTTAATCTTTTAGAAGCTGAATCCTATCTAATGTGTCTGTGTTGTGTGGTGGTTACTGTTGGTTTAGTTTTTCGTGTTCCACGAACTGTGATATCAGATTTTTAAAAAAAAAAAAAAAGAAAAGTAAAAAAAAAAAGGCAGGGTGGCGATCGGAGTGGTGGTAAGAAAAAAACAAAACAAAACAAAGAAGGGTGTTGGTGGCGGTCCGTGTTTAAGATGGAGATGATGGCGTCGGAAGGGAGTAGGTTCAGATTAGGAGTGTGTAAAGCCAACACGACGTTTGCACACGCGGAGACGTGTTATTTGTGTGCTTGCCTTTTGCATCAAGAGAGAATCTACGTCAGGCATAAGCAAATTATTCTGTTCAAAATACGGACGTTAAGGACTTGTCATTTCTGTTTCCAAAAAACGTCATTTTATTCATCTCCCTCTGCCTTCTCCCGTTTTTTCCAACCCACCCCCCACGTGATTTCATTTTCATAGTAAGTGAGGACTCGTTTCACCCTCACGTGGGTGTCCCCACTGCATATCAATTTTCCGTCCGTTTGTTTGTTTGTTTGTGTGTTGGTTGTCCTATCTGAAGAAGGCCACTAGGTTTGAGGCTTTGTGCCTTCATTGTTGTTTGTGTTCATGTGGAAGAAGCTCCGTTGTGTA
>JADBJO010022722.1:0-27531 GCA_016801955.1 Conus betulinus
TGCTCATACCTCTCCCCTTCCCGACCCTCTCTCCCTGTCCACCTCCCTCCCTTCACCTCCACCTGCACACATATGATCCCCCTTCCCACCCCCCCCCCCTCTGCTTCCCCCCCCCCCCCCCCCCCCCCCCCCCCCCCATGAGTTCTGTAACGCTTATATTATGCATTTTCACTTGATGTTCTTGCGCAGAATAGAACTAGATCTTATTCGTTGTTGTGGCTGGAGTGTCCGTGTGTGTGTGTGTGCGTGCGGGCGTGCGTGGGAGGGGGGGGAGGCAGAACAGGATGAGTGGTATCCCTGGTCCTGTGTGTGAAGATGTCATGTCCGAAATTTGTGGACTCTGAAACCCAGTAAAGCACACTTTGTTTCCAGGATGGCTGGTATGCAAATCATCATCGTCATCATCGTCATCATCATCATCATCATCGTCGTCACCATCATTGTCATCATCATCATCAGCAGCAGCAGCAGCAGCATCGTCATCATCATCAGGAGCAACACATCATCATCATCATCATCATCATCATCATACATACATTAAGTGTTACTGTTACAGACTGGTATAAGCGCACTGCTTCTACGATTACTGCAAAGACAGTAGGCTAAGCCACAGAACTGTTCATATTATACGCATAAACAAGTAATGCTGTATCCCCGAACAGGGCGCGCCATTCCCAGAAGACAAACCCACAAACAGCAACACCTGAACTCCGAGGAGCACCGACACATCATCATTGACCATGGTAGTCGTTCACCAGCTCACTTAAAGCTCCATACACACAGCGGGATAGGACAGACACATCAACAGTATGCTAGATTCAAGCTTGAATCCTACATAACGTTTCCTAGCACAAAAGGAAAAAAAAAAGCATAAAAGCATGTTGAAAACTGATACTCCATCAGCCCACGATTCCAACCAAAGCCTGCGCTGCAACACCGCCAGGCCAACGCCACCAACAACAGGAACACGGAAATAAAGTCCACATCTGTCTTTTCTTCATGGCTCAGCTACACCTCCAAAAACGTGAGCACTGGTGTGATTTCTGTGTGTGTGGGTGAATCGTCAGTCATGATCAGGTCCACACACACACACACACACACACACAAAAACACACATGGAAAATTACACACACACACACACACACACACACACACACACACCAACACACCACACACACACAAAACACACATGGAAAAATACTATAGTTATCACAATACAATAGTGCAGTAGCAACATACTTCAGCCCCTACTGCTTAACAACATTAATTAATTAAAATAAAAATTAAAAAAAAGAAAGGAAATCATGCATACACACACACACAGAGCCCATCCACAAAGCTGTCAGGAAGACGACGCTGTTCCCTACCATCAATTCACTGAGAGATCAAGCACACACACACACAGAGCCCCATCCACAAAGCTGTCAGGAAGACGACGCTGTTCCCTACCATCAATTCATTGAGAGATCGAGCATAGGGCCAAAGGATGATGAAATAAGAAACATTATAAAATGTAACGATATGGCAAAATGATGATCACATAAGAACCATTTTTTTTAACTAACTATATGGCAAAAGGATGATGAAATAAGAAAAAAAATTAACTTTATGGCAAAATGATGACATAAGAAACATTTTTTTCAAAACTAACTATACGGCAAAAAGATGATGAAACATGAAACAAAACAAAAAAAAAAAAAGTTTATGGCAAAAAGATGGTGAAATAAGAAAAAACAAACCTAACTGTACAGCAAAAAGATGATAAAATATGAAACAAAAAAAAAAACCCTAACTATATGGCAAACGGATGATGACACAAGAAACATAAAATCCCTAACTATATGCTAATAAAAGGATGAAGCCATATGAAACATTAAAAAAAATAATAATAATAAAATAAATGTAAATATAAATGAACAATACACCACCATCACATCCTGAAAAACTTCCTGCTTATCAAGCTATCTGCCAGTCTCTGTGATCAAGCTACCTGCTAGTCTCTGCCAGTGGTCCTGAGAGACTGCGATACAGCATGAGAGGCATCATGGGATGACGTCTCTGCAGGTCGCTCATCAGGAGCTGAAGGAAAGGAAGTGGGAGTTGTGCATTACTGTGTTCTCACGTTGGAAGTCTGTGAAAGAAAAAGCCTGTCTTGTCCAACACTCCAAAGGTCTACTGAGCCATGAAATGCATTCAATACTGGGCACTGGACCCCAAACGTCATCGGCGTGGAACCTCCGTCAATGATATCCCTCCCCCCCCCCCCCCCCCCCCCCCCAATGCCTTCAACCAACTCCTGAACAACTGAAAATTCTGTGTTGGATTAATTTTCATACTCTGTGATGTAATTCTCTGTGATGTAATTTTCATACTCTGTGATGTAATTTTCATGTGATGTAATTCTCTGTGATGTAATTTTCATACTCTGTGATGTAATTTTCATACTCTGTGATGTAATTTCCCGCCACTAAAGAACGACTGCAGGAAGGGGGGAAACTGACTGAAGTAAACCCGACAAACATCTTGGCGAAACGGAGCCCTTGCGACACACACGACTGCCCTCCGCTGGCACAAACTGACCTCTGCTGAACAGAACACATACCCAAAACTCCTAAACGCTGGGGTGTCACACACTGGGCACTGACTGGCCAAGACACAATGACTTGATGGGACTGATCTGTGATCACCAACACATCCCACAGTCTTCACAGACATAGCAAGATGTCTCTGCCACTCCACACACACACATTCACATTCACACACATGCACGCACACACACACACGCACACACAGGCACGCACATGCATGCATGCACACACGCGCGCACACCCAAGCGTGCACACAGACAGACAGACACACACACACACACGTGTGCGCGCGCGAATGTGCACGTGCACACACACACACATACACACACACACGCACGCACATGCACAGTCACACACACATACACACATGCAAACACACACACACACACATACACACAGGCACATGCGCACACACACACACACACACACACACACACACACACACACACACACATACACACACACACACACACACAATCTCCCCTGGTCAAAACACTCAAATCCATCCATGCACAATCCGTTCAACTTGGTACAACACGGACACAATACTGTGATTTAAAAATAAAAGTATGCTGAGGGTACAATCACACTAGGAAGGTAGGGTTGGGATGTGTGTGTGTGGGGGGTGTGGGGGGGGGTGGGGGGGGGGATCAGGAGGCATGAGGATGCGAAGGAGTGGGGAACGGATGGATGGTAGGGAGAGAAGAAAGCAACAAAAATGAGAAAGAAGTTGAAATCAAAGTGGGAAGAAAAGACAACTCACGATAAAACCATTAAAAACTGCTACGGATTTCTCACACATTGTATGTTTCAAGCTTCCTTACTATTAATTGTGAAACAGGAAACGGTGGCAGAGATGAGAAAGCAAGAGACTGGAAGAGCAGGGAGGGTTGGGATGGGGTGGGGTGGGGGGTGGGGGGGGTGAGCAAAGGGATAAACAAAAAAGAACACGGTGGAAATAGGATTTCTGTTTTGTTGCACTTTTTTTTTTAAGTACTCGCTCTCTCTCTCTCTCTCTCTCTCTCTCTCTCTCTCTCCGCCTTTCACTTCATCTTATTCACCTTCAAGCCAGTTGAGTCAAAAAAAAAAAAAAAAAAAATCACAATATATGAGTATACACATGTAAAACAGAAGTCGATTGGTGTCATAAAAGTGCCGCTGAACAGTGTACAGCATATACAATCATTAACAGTAGCAAAAAACACAACAACAACAACAACAACAACAACAAACAAAAGCAAAAAAACACATGGATCACGATGAATGGAAAATACTAAAAAAACAAAAAAAAAAAAAAAAAAAAATCCAAGCAAGCATTACACAACTGAATAAAATGGCCTTTCTAAAACTTACACACTGCATAAAATAAAATTGTTAAAAAAAGAAGAAAAAAAAAAAAAGCAGCAGTAAAAGCACCCTTCCTTTTTTTTTTCTTCTTTTTTTTTGATGCTACCTTATCTACAGTACCAAACTGAAAATCCAAATCAAGTTTCAGATCATACTCCCACAACCATGCAGGGGGCTGCGGCCGACTGGTGCATAAAAAGAACAGATAAAAAAAGTCAAAGACTGGCAAATAAAATGCTCAACCTTCATGAAGGAGACAGGCAATTTCACACTCAATGCTAACGGAGGAGACAGTCTGATCTATTTATGCAGCCTTAATGCCCCACCCAAATGACAGAGAAAGCTAATTTTACATACAGTCTAAATGAAGGAATCAGGCAATTTTACACTCGAAGCTAAACGAAGGAAACAGGCACTTTAAATCTCAGCCTAAATGAAGAAGACGAGCAATTTTTTTCATTCAACGTAAACTGTAATACACAGCCTAAATGAAGCTGATTGGTAATTTTCTACTCAGCCTAAATGAAAAAAGCAGCTTTGGAAAGGTAGTTTCATATTTGATCTGAATGAAGGCGAGAGGTAGCAAATACCTGACCTTAAATGAGGGCAGCAGACAACTGAGCACTCACAGCATCACACACAATCTTTACCGACGCTGCTCTAAGCCAGACCATGCACCATTAGTGACTTCTTCATTTAAGAAAGAAGTATCCAAGAGAAGGCATCAACTCATCTTGAGAAAACCTTAAAATAGCATTATTGAATACTTTACAATGCAATTCAGCTATAACCCATTCAGGCTAAACTTTGAGGAGGGACAGGCAACTTGCTGCCATTTTGACTCCCTAATGATCTCTACACTTTGCCTTTCCTCAGAAGCAATTAACGTGTGCCATGTCTTGTCCACCAAAACTGCATAGCCTATATATACATAGGGTACATTGCTACCACCCTAAATTCTGCGGACCCAGAGATATTTCCAGGAACCTTGGCAGCCATTTTACAGTTGATGAGAAACAAAGAACGGCAACATGGTTACAGTCCCTCACCCCCTTGAAAAATACAGCTTCATCTTTGATCGGTTTTATAAACTTGGAGAATCCTCTTGCACAAAAAAAAAAAAAAAAAAAATGGGCAGTGTCACATGATGTTAAGTGAGGGACATCTTCAGCTGAGGAAAGGTCCTTGCACGAACATGTTCATTCTCCTGTAAAAGGGACTGAATCCTACGGGAGTCAGGTCCTCGATGTCCACAAGGCAATGATGATCGAAAAACCACAGCGCACTTGCACAGGCAATCCTCCTTACTAACCTGTGGGATGAACTCCAGAGACCTGTTCTTTCTTTGTGAGGGTTACTAACACCCTGGATGGTCCCCCCTTGTCTCAGCAGGGGAACGCAAACCACACACACACACACACACACAAACACACACACCACACCCACAGATACACACGCACACACGCACACACACACACACACACACACACACAAAGACACTTTCAGAGGACATTTCTGGCAACCACAGAATAGTTCATCATTAAAACACACAGTGGTACTCGTTACCATCCCATGACACAAAAGACAATGGCCATGATGTCACAAAGACAGGAGGGCCGTGGAAGTGATGACGTCATCCAGGGGGTGGGGGGGTGGGGGTGGGGGCGCACGGTAGTGATGACTTCATCAAGGGACAGGGCAATGATGATATCACCAACGGACAGGGCAGTCATGATATCTCCCACAGACATGGCAGTGATGACATCATCCAGGGGCAGGGCAGCGATAACATCATCAAGGGACAGGGTTGTGATTACATCATCCAAGAACAGGGTCATGACATCATCATGGGGCAGGGCACGGATGACATCATTCTGGGACAGGGCAGTGGTCACATCGCCCAAGGCCACAGCAACCTGACAGTACTGGCCAGCTCCCCTCAAGTCTGATGGCACTGGGCCTGTGACAGGGTGAGCTCGACTCAGACCCTCATTACCGTCGACCAGAGCCCTAACGAAGGCAGGGAGGGAGAGGGAAGGCGGGGACAGACGGAAAAGGGAGAGGGGGGGGGGGGGTGGAGGAGAGACTGGAGAGGGGTATGCAGGTGAGGGAGGAGATTGAGTGGGGTGGGGGAAGGGAGGAAGGAAGTAGTGCACATGCAATGTTCTGTCACAAGAACCTGGGTTTCCCTGCGTGGGCCTGAAGATATCTACCCAGGTAAGGCCACACCCTGGTACGAGAGCTGCCTAGGCCTCAGTCAAAAGCACAGAGTGGAGCATTTTGACACTTTAAGTACATGCAGCATTTCACATTGAAGCTCGCATGCAATATCACCGACATGACATAATGGCAGACAAAGAAGATGGAAATCTAGCCAGTTATCACATGCTCTGACCTTAAAAAAAAAAAATCAAAATGGATGACAATGAAACAAATAGATAAAGCAGCTAAACTGTGATCGCTTTGCAGTTGGTTGGTTTTTGTTTGTTTGTTTTTTTTTTTTTTTTAGAAAATTTTCCTCTACTTTTTCTTCTTTTCTTTACTGAGCTTGGGCCTTTTTTTTTTTGACTAAATAAATCTCTACAGTCTAAATATCAATGTTGCCTAGGTTCCTCTAAGTCATAGCAAAGTCCAAGATATGCAATTTTTCCTGCCTAAACTTTTATGAGTGTGTTTTTTTTCCTGTTGCAGCATGTCAACCCAAAAGTGCTGAGTACAGCTATGTCATGTGGCAGTCCTCATTTTCTGCTCTTTGCATGCTCTTTCTTTCCCCTGCGACAATGGGTCATTCCCACTGAACTGGGACAAGCACACTTGTTGCCATAGTATCTCAAACGCATGCTTTGCTCAGGACTGTGCTTAAGCGCTTCATTGGAAGACTAGGATCCTGACCACGTCTTCATGGTCAGAGGACCCAGACGTTCTTGTCATTCTGTGTGTGTGTGTGTGTGTGTGTGTGTGCGCGCGTGCGTGCGTGTGTGTGCGCGCATGAGTGTGCGTGTGTGTCTGTGTGTGCCTCTGTGTGTGTGTGTGTGTGTGTGTGTGTGTGTGTGTGTGTGTGCGTTTTGTAAATTACGATCATAAATGCAGGAAGGAAAAGAGAGAGGCAAGAAGGACAAAAAGAAAGCATGGGGGGAAAGCGTTTGCAACATCCACACTGGGTTCACTTTGGGGCTCCATAAAATGGTTTGGGTCCAGTCGAAGCCGCTGGGTGGTCAAGTGAGGCTCTGGGGACCGCTGCTTCAGCGCAGACCAGGATCTCGGAATCTCCATGCTTCGCCGCTCAGCACCGGGGACTGCAGGGGCAGGAACTTTGTCCACTTCTGGAGAAGCACTGCGCACACGCATGGATCGTCGCTGGGAGACAGACAGAGCAAGATCATTCCTGGAATCTTTGCCGCCATCCTGAGGAGATGTTTCAAAGAGCGCTCTCAGCTCTTTGATGCTTTCTTGACGGTGCACTTTCCGAGCGACGTTAGAGCCGTCATCCTGTTTCTCTTCCTCAGTGTGTTTTTCCGAGGTCTCATCTTCGGTGCTTGGGGTCACCGTATCATTTTTGTTGGCTTTCTTGTCACCTGCACTCTGGAGGTGTCATCTTGATCATTGCCTGGACCTGTTTCAAGAACTGTTCTGGTTTTGCTTACAACAATCTCCTCCTTTGGTTTCAAGTCTTTGGTTGCCTCTCTTTCCATCTTTCCACTTGGCACGATGATGTCTGCTTTTTGTTGGTTGCTCACGTTCATGTCAGTGTCCCTACAAGGCAGTGTGTTACCTATCTTCTGTTCCCCACCTCCTTTCCTCAGTGCGTCTCCTCTCCCACGTTCTTGGCTTCTTCCACCTCTTTTCCCATACTGCCCTTGTCTTCCTGTCTGGCAGGGCCTTGAGGGACGCCTCCAGCCATGGCCGGGACCATGGAGACAGGTGCCTGACAGGCATCTGAACATGGTTGTAACACCTCGCTCGATCTTGACACGGCGTCAACATGACCCTCACTGCCCAACTGTGGTGTGACTGGGCTCACAGGGTCTGTTCCGCACCAGGGTGCTCGGCACCCTTCCATGGAGGAGGGAGCGGGATGAATTTGCTACCCCGTCCTCTGTGGAGGCGCTGCCAATGGGTGGTGTGGAAGGGCACAGCGATGTTCCTGCTCCACCCCCTCTCTCTCCCATCTCTGACCGACTTGCAGGCAACGAGGCCGTGCACGCAGGTGGAGGGAAACTGTGGCTGGTGCACTCTGTGCTGTCCGAGCCCACAGGAAGACACCAGACGACGGCACGCAGTCAGCCTCTCCAGTGGCCTCATCTCCCCTCTCTCAAACATCCCCATCAAGTGGCGCATCTTGTGCGAGTGGCGGGCACGCAGGGAGCCGCTGCTATAAACCCCCACCTTCCCCCTTTTCCCCACTCAGCGCCAGGTCTTCACAGTGCTGGCCAGCCTGCTGAAGAGCGGAAATCGTCCAGAGACGATTGGCTAGTGGTGAGGTGATATGACTCTCTCTCCCCATGAGCCTCCTGCAGGGGGGAAGGAGGTGCAGGGAGAGGGCGGAGACGGGGGAGGGAACTCCCTGCCCTCAATTACCAGCATGGCATCTTGGTCAGGCTCTATGGGCTGGTTACTTCTCAATGAATCTTCCCTCGTCGGAGAAGGCTGCTGACTGCAGAGTTTTTGTCTAGAAAGTTCATGAACTGAAAGTGTCTGAGTAGAGCTGTCCTGTCCTGAAAGTTCACGTTTGAAAACTTCTTGCTGGGATAAACACTGTGCAGGGCAGCCTCTGTTGGACTGTTCTTGTTTTGGATGAAGACTGTACGGAATACACCTCTTGGGAAAGTTCTTGACCAGACAATCTCTGTCTGGGATATTTTTGAGTGGATTTTTCCTGATCAGAAGGTTCCTGCTTGTCTGGCCTCAAGTGCACAGGCTCAGACTGCCAGTGATCTTCCACCCAAGCATCGTCAGCAGGTGGGCAGTCATATGGTGGCATGGGTGGTGGCATGTCCACAAAGTGATTCATCGGGTCTTGCTCTTGGAGACCAAAACAGCCTGTCCATCCTCCCTGCCGAGCTCTCAGTCCCTGCTGCATCCAACTCTGCTCCAAGCTCTCTCTGCATTCCTGTCCTCTGGACATCACAGTCCACAGCACTTCCTGCCTGTGCCTCTGGTTCTGGCACATCGGTCCAGACGGCCATCTCTTGGGCAGCAGCACATTCACAGTTCACGTTCGTTAGAGAGGAGGAGGAGGAGGCAGCTCTCCTTCTTTGACCCACTTTTGTACGGAAGGGAGCTCACTTCTGGCACCGTCTTCATAAGAACCAAAGTCCCTCTGGCTCATCTTGTCCACCCTTGTCCGATGCGTAGCCGTGTGTGTGTCGATCTGGCTCTGTGGCTCAGCACCTTGCTCTCTTCTCACCGATGTCCTTCTCTTCACCGATGGCCGGGGCAATCTCCAGCACCTCCTGAACAGGTGGTCCTATGTGGTGAGATTGCTGCAGTGAAATTCGGGTGCGAGGGGTGGGGTTGGGCGGAGTCTGGCCACAGCTGAGGGCCTTGGGGCTTTCTGACATCGCAAGATCAGGGCCAGAAACGGCACTGGCGGAGTTCTCTCCCAAACCAGAAACGAAGCCCCTAAGGTCGCGAGAACTGACCCCGAGGACATCAGACGACATAGGAATGAGGGTCTTGCTCTGCTCATCACTTTCTCTGGGGTGCATGCCCACACCCTCCGTTGGGGGTTCAGGACCACCTGACCAGTCACAGGAGAAGTGAGCGACCTTCGACAGGCTGACAACCGATGCCGCACCAAGTTGTGGAATCTGGGCAGCTCGAACTATGTCCTCTCCGCGCACTTTCTCATGTGACGCATGGTGGGGGATTTGAGCACATGTAGCAGCATCGGTGGAAGTGGTCGTGACAGCCGCAGCGGTAGGTGTGGGGGTGGGCCGGGCGCCTCTTACTTCGGCAGCTTCTGTGCTTGTGGGGAGGTCGGTGTAAGCATGGAATGATGTCGACACTGGATTGGTATGGGGCAATTCTCTTTCCAGCAGTCCTGCCTACATCAGAACAGATGCCTGCAACACATTAACAACAACCCATCATAATGCACAAACAGTAAACTATGCACACTAAATAAACTATGCACAATATGTGGACCATCTTTTGTTCATAACGAAATAAGGTGAAACATTTATCCTGATGAGTTTATTTTTTTAATTATCTTCTGTTGAAAACAAAATAAGGTCTGCACTATTACCACGTAAATCATTTATCCTGGTAACTTTATTTTTTGGATGATGCTTCTGTGCATGCACATGCATCTGGTGTGTGTGTGTGTGTGTGTGTGTGTGTGTGTGTGTGTGTGTGTGTGTGTGTGTGTGTCTGACAGAGAGACAGTGTATGTGTGAGTGAGTGAGTGAGTGTGTGTGTGTGTGTGTGTGTGTGTGTGTGTGTGTGTGTGTGTGTGTGTGTGTGTGCGCGCGTGGTGTGTGTGTGAAAGTGTGAGTGTGCGAGTGTGTGCAAGTGTGTGTGTGTGAGTGTGTGTGTTTGTGTGTGTGTCACTATGTGTGTGCAAGTGTGTGTGTGTGTGTGTGTGTGTGTGTGTGTGTGTGTGTGGGCTCTCAGTCTCCAACTGGCTACGACAGTTTTTCAACATTACAGGGCATGGTGTTGAAAAACAGACAGACACTGCAAAATGCAATTCCGTATGCAGAAGTTAGCAAGAGTTGTCGCTCTTTGGTCAAAGCCTCCACCACAGTTACTGTCCACAAGTTCAACTACCGCTCAAGAACTTTGTCCCAATTAATCGACATATATCTTGTTGTTGTTTTTGCCGTATTTTCGCCAAGCACATGTACAAAATACAATGAAATTATGTGGGTAAACACGTCTGGTTTCATTCTGTAAATATAGGCACTGGAAAAATACAGACAGACAGACACAGCCTCAAGTCTCACTTTCAGCAGTGTCGATGTTGGCCACGGCCTCCACAGTACATGGAACCGCGTCTCCTCCTCCGCTCAGCTGACCCCATCGCCCACTTCTGCCGTCCTCTCTGATCTCCACCATCTCGTCCCTCACCTCCTCACTGATGTCCACCTGCTGTAAGGGGGCAGAGCCTGTTGCCATGCCGATGGCAGCTGGAGGGACCAGGAACTCGTCCGGGTGGTATAGCGTCAAATGCACAGGTTGGGGGATTTCTGCATCAGGCCCCTGGGAGGCAGGATGATAGGGCTGCCCGGAGCTTTGGGGACAGTGAAGTGCGGTGGATAGAGTGGGGTGGGGTGAGATGGCAACGCCCCCACTGGCCAGCAGAGGAGGACTGTGGGAAATGGAGTATGCAGGTGACTCTCCTGCCGGTGGAAAAGCATGGGGGGCTGAGGGCAAGTGATTGAGGTGGGACAGGGGCGGGGCGGGGTCACACGTAAGCAATGATGACTCCAACCTCTGGCTGGCCGGACAACTAGAGTACCCCCCATCATGGGGGACCCAGTCCCCAACATCACTCCCAGTCATACATGGAGCCCAACTCTGTCACGGGGCTGGATTCAGTGCCGGATTTCTCCACCCAGACGACGCCGACATTGCTGGTCGATCACGCAAACCTTCCCAGGGTCCTTGAGGAATCATGGAAGGCATCCCATCTGCACTAGCCTTTTCTGGCACTGGTCGACTCTGAATATCCTGCAACACCCTCTGCGAGTCTGAAGACAATTCGTGCTGATGTCCGATGTTGGCAGAAGGGTTTGCCGGTCCCTCACCACAAGGAGTCTGGCGCCACAGGATGTCATGGGGAGAGAACTGCCGCAAGTCTTCCGGCACTTCTGCAGCTGCGTAGACAGACAGGGCTGAAGGTATATCTGTAGGCGGGTGTGGCGTTGTGTCTGTATGCTGAGCTGAGAGTACATTTGTACGCGGCTGTGTGGGTACATCTGTAAATGAATGACTGGGAATGTCTGTGTGCAGTAGTGAAGGTATGTGTGCATCCAGATGTGTGGGCTCACCAAGTGTTGCTCATCCATGTTCAGAGACGTAGTTGATCCGGTCGATGACGACGATGATGAAGACGATGAATTGAGTTGTTGCCGCCTAACAAGCTGCACCCTGGTATCGGAACCTTCAGGACCCTTAAGGGAGGTATCCTGCAATGTCCAGTTTGTCTGCATCATGGCAGAATTGTCATGTCGCCAAGGCGGCACAGAAGACACGACAGTGGGTGCCGTTGCCGTGGATGATGACACCACTGTTGCAAGTGCCCCATCGCTTGCTATCAATGACGATGCACAAGTGGTGATAACTGTCACAGAATCACCATCCAACACTGGACCAATCGCTGCTTGCTGACCTCCCACAGCTGCTGGGGTCTTTGTCCGATTTTTGACGACGACAGCGTACTCAGGAATCTCTTTGGGCGGTTTCCCACACCCGTGCGGCCTTCCATGGAGACAGGAAAGTGGTTGGGAAGGAGCATGGACCTCCGCATAATCAGGGTCACAGAGTGACTTTCCTGGCCAGGCCACTTGGGCAGATGACAGGGGTCCTCAATGACAGCATAGTCTGGGTCAACAAATGACACTGGAACGAAGGAAGGCTGGGGGGGTTGGTGGTTACAGGGGCCATAATCGGGCTCTGCATGAGAGGAGTCCATAGTGGAAGGATGGGGCAGACCAATCAACTCATGGGGACTCCCGAAATGGGTCCCTCTCCCCTGCATAAGCTCTATCAGGTATTCCATCTCTCTCTTTGTTTGGTCCCTTCCCTTGATCCCCGGACACCGCCCCTGTTCCTACACTGCAGACCTCATCTGTGGTGGTAGGAAAGTGCGTCTCCTGAAGGACGGTGGGTGCAGCTTCCTGTGCGCTGGGAGATGCGGCTCTGAAGAAAGAGGGTGCTGAGGTCTCAAAGGGTCCGGAGATCAGCGGGTTTGGGGTCGATGCAAAGGCAGATGACGGAACGGTCTGCGCAGCCGTGGCAGGGGGTCGAATGGGTGGTAGCAGTGGCCTGGCCAATCGCAGCTGCTGACAAGCAGTCCTTATGACTGTCCAGCGTTGCAGGGATGAGGGGGTGGGCGAAGGTGGTGGTGGTGGTGGTAGCAGAGGCACGCTCATGGCGACTGTATCCTTCCTTCTCCAGACGCAAGGCATGCTCCACCTTGTGGAAGAACTCTGGGTCTGTCTCGCCACTGGCGGCACCCTGCACATCTCCCAGGGGGCCATCTCTCTCGGGGCCAACCAACGACGCGCTGTGCCACCGCGCATCCTCTGCCGATGGCAGAAGCTCCTGAGCCCCACTGACAGACTTGGACGGTGTGCCACGCGTGACCGGTGACGCGGAATCCGCTGGCTGGCCATCGACTTTCTCCAGTGACTGGACGACACCAGAAGGCAGGCTGGAAGACTGATTCACAGCGTTCGGTTGTGGGTGGTGGGCGGGCTGTGCCGACGAAGTCCTCGATGTGCGCTCGGCGGGGAGACTGCCTCTGATGGAATAAGGGCAGGGAAGTCCTGCTCTTCCGGCCTCTCAGAGTCCACTTGGTGCCTGTCCCGGCATGCTCTGAGGAGCTGGGGGGCAACATCAGAGGGGATCCACTCGGCTCTCCTGCGCGTCACTTGCGTGTTGGGGATGGACCCCGTGCCATCTCTCTCCCTCCTCTGGCCAACACGCGTTCCACCGACCGCTGGGCCACCTGTGTGGCCTTTTCTGGCCTCTGCCTGGTCATGCGGTTCGCAATGCCGACCCCTCTGACGTTTTTGGCTTCACATCTGAGCTGGCTGGGACGTTGGTTGACCCTCTGTGAGACCATGGGTGTGGGCATCACTGGAGGTGGGGTATCCTGGGAAGGGGGCAGAAAGACGTCAGAAGACAAGGACGACTTGCTGCCCGATGTCTTTCATCTCGTTCTGTGTTTTCTTGGCAGCCTGTACAGCCCGCCTTGCCTCCTCCTCCTCCTCCGACGTTCAAATTCGGCATAGTCGTGATAACGAGAGGTGAAAACCCAGTGTGTTCCAAGGGGGAGGAGGGAGGAGGATAGGATCGACGGTGGGGGCCGGGGCTGGACTGCAACTTCAGAACCCTCCTCTGTCAGCCCCCGCTCACATCCTCCCTCTCTCCCAAGGGGGACCTCTCCCTCCCTCCCCGAGGACCCCCTCTCCCTTTCCCTCTCCCTTCCTCCCTCTGAGGCGAAGAGTGGGGAGGCGGGACAGCCATCTGCTGTTGACGAGCATTGATGGCAGCATCAATGTCGATGCCCAGTTCGGCATCCCACCGAGGTATACACCCAGCTCTTCTCCAAGTCTGGCGTGGTAGTGAGGCTATCCAAATGTGGCTGGGACGAAGCTTTGGCTGGCGGACGTCCTCCGTGGGCAGCTGCCGTTCTCGGCGAGGGTGTTTGGGGGCGGAGGGGGTACGACGGTGATGGTGGTGTGGTGCACAGCCCTGCGGGTGGTGTCGCCACGCACGAACGACTGTCGGCGATCCGTTCGGCGTTCTGTGCGTCGGGATCGGTGACTGCCCGGTGAAGACGGCTCAGCGTTTTCTGCACATCAAAAACAGACGATGCTTGTAGATTTGATAAGGGAGGACATCTGTGTCAGAACTTAGAGTTCAGCGATAGTGACCTCGCTATTTTCACACGACAATATGATCGTGGACATGCCCTAAGCAATGTAGCCCTGTCTGTCGCTTAAAAGTTCAGTTTAGAGAAAGAAAATGCCAAACTATGGATGTGAACAATAAAACACACAAACAAGTAAGGTAACTCTTGCTCCCACAAGAAAACATAACTCCAAAGAGTGCTGCTTACGACACCAAATCGCCTAGCAGACATGACAGCACAAAGCACACAGAACAAACAAGGAAACATCCCCAACATGTCTGCTAGGTGATTTGGTGTCGTAAGCAGCATTCCTTTAGAGTTATATTTTCTTGTGGGAGCAAGAGTTACCCTACCTGTTTGTTGTTTATTGTCTACTGTTCCCTGCCTCATTTCATATTTACCATGGGTGTGAAATTGTGCACTTGTAATGCACACAATCAATGTCCCCTGTCAGTGTCACTCTCCTCTGGCATCCCCTGTCCCCAGTGTCACTGTCCTGTCCCCTGTCAGTCAGTGTCACTCTCCTGGCGTCCCCTGTCAGTGTCACTCTCCTGTCCCCTGTCAGTGTCACTCTCCCTGCATCCCCTGTCAGTGTCACTCTCCTGTCCCCTGTCAGTGTCACTCTCCTGGCGTCCCCTGTCAGTGTCACTCTCCTGTCAGTGTCACTCTCGTCCCCTGTCCTGTCCCCTCCTGTCAGTGTCACTCTCCTGGCGTCCCCTGTGTCACTCTCCTGGCCTGTCCCCCTGTCAGTGTCACTCTCCTGGCGTCCCCTGGCGTCCCCTGTCAGTGTCACTCTCCTGGCGTGTCCCCTGTCAGTGTCACTCTCCTGGCCCCTGTCAGTGTCACTCTCCTGCATTCCCTGTCAGTGTCACTCTCCTCTCCCTGTCAGTGTCACTCTCCTGTCCTGTCCCCTGTCAGTGTCACTCTCCTGGCGTCCCCTGTCAGTGTCACTCTCCTCCCCTGGCAGTGTCCCCTGTCAGTGTCACTCTCCTGTCCCCTGTCAGTGTCACTCTCCTGTCCCCTGTCAGTGTCACTCTCCTGTCCCCTGTCAGTGTCACTCTCCTGTCCCCTGTCAGTGTCACTCTTCCTGTCCCCTGTCAGTGTCACTCTCCTGGCGTCCCCTGTCAGTGTCACTCTCCTGTCCCCCTGTCAGTGTCACTCTCCTGGCATTCCCTGTCAGTGTCACTCTCCTGTCCCCTGTCAGTGTCACTCTCCTGGCGTCCCCCCTGTCACTCTCCTGGCATCCCTCTCCTGGTCGTCTGTCCCCTGTCAGTGTCACTGTCCTGTCCCCCCTGTCAGTGTCACTGTCCTGTCCCCTGTCCTGTCAGTGTCACTCTCCTGGCATTCCCTGTCAGTGTCACCTCCTGTCAGTGTCACTCTCCTGTCCCTGTCCCTGTCAGTGTCACTCTCCTGTCACTCCCCTGTCAGTGTCACTCCTGGCGTCCCCTGTCAGTGTCACTCTCCTGGCGTCCCTGTCAGTGTCACTCTCCTGGCGTCCCCTGTCAGTGTCACTCTCCTGGCGTCCCCTGTCAGTGTCACTTCCTGGCTCTCCTGTCCCCTGTCAGTGTCACTCTCCTGGCGTCCCCTGTCGTCACTCTCCTGGTCCCTGTCAGTGTCACTCTCCTGGCGTCCCCTGTCAGTGTCACTCTCCTCTCCCTGTCAGTGTCCTGTCAGTGTCACACTCCTGGCCTGTCCCTGTCAGTGTCACTCTCCTGGCGTCCCTGTCAGTGTCACTCCCTGTCCTGTGTCAGTGTCACTCTCCTGGCGTCCCCTGTCAGTGTCACTCTCCTGGCTGTCCCCTGTCAGTGTCACTCTCCTGGCGTCCCCTGTCAGTGTCACTGTCAGTGTCAGTGTCACTCTGGCGTCCCCTGTCAGTGTCTCTCCTGGCGTCCCCTGTCAGTGTCACTCTCCTGTCCCCTGTCAGTGTCACTCTCCTCCTGTCCCCTGTCAGTGTCACTCTCCTGGCGTCCCCTGTCAGTGTCACTCTCCTGTCCTGGTCGTGTCCCCTGTCAGTGTCACTCTCCTGGCGTCCCCTGTCAGTGTCACTCTCCTGTCCCCTGTCAGTGTCAACTCCTGTCCCCTGTAGTGTCACTCCTGTGTCAGTGTCACTCCTCCTGTCCCCTGTCAGTGTCACTCTCCTGGCGTCCCTGTCAGTGTCACCTGTCCCCTGTCCTGTTCCTCCTGTCCCCTGTCAGTGTCACTCTCCTGTCCCCTGTCAGTGTCACTCCCTGTCAGGTGTCCTGTCCCTGTCAGTGTCACTCTCCTGTCCCCTGTCAGTGTCACTCTCCTGGCGTCCCCTGTCAGTGTCACTCTCCTCCTGTGCACTCCCCTGTCAGTGTCACTCTCCTGGCGTCCCCTGTCAGTGTCACTCTCTCCTGGCGTGTCCCCTGTCAGTGTCACTCTCCTGTCCCCTGTCAGTGTCACTCTCCTGGCCGTCCCCTGTCAGTGTCACTCTCCTGTCCCCTGTCAGTGTCACTCTCCCTGGCGTCCCCTGTCAGTGTCACTCTCCCTGTCCCCTGTCAGTGTCACTCTCCTGGTCCCCTGTCAGTGTCACTCTCCTGGCGTCCCCTGTCATTGTCACTCCTGTCCCTGGCGTCCCCCCTGGCGTCCAGTGTGTCCCCTGTCCCCTGGCGTCACCCCTGTCAGCGTCACTCTCTCTGTCCCCCTGTCGGGTCACTCTCCTGGCAGTCCCCTGTCAGTGTCACTCTCGTTGGCGTCCCCCTGTCAGTGTCTACACTCTCGTGGCACGCGTTTACAAAATCAATATTTGACTCTTTTAACCTGTTTGCTCTGCAAAAACCGGTGACTTCTCCTCTCTCTTCAGGGCTCAATAAAAACACATGGTTCCTGCCCCTGATTTTTTCTTTCCTGAAAAAGGCTGTTTGCCCCATCAGTCAGCTCTATTAACTCTCTTCAGTTCATTTTCCCTTGGAATTTCAATCATCGGTGATCGACCGGTTTTTGTCTCCGGAATTATGGTATTAAAAACAACATTTTTGTTATCTGAAGCAATATATCGCCTAAAAGAACCGAAATAGACACATTGTGTCACAGAAATATTTTATCATTTTAGAAATACAATGCGCAGAATGTTATGAAAAAAAAAAAAAGAACATCTGTCAGTGCGAAAATGCAAAAAATCTGAAAAACTGTTGCGAGTTAACAATTCAGACAGAAAGAAAGCATGCCAAGGCAAAAATGTGAAACCGTGCATCTACTATACCAACGCCACTGTGTTACACACAGTCCATTACTACTTTCATACTAATCCACTGCCAATTGATTCAGATTTATCGGTGTCTCAGATTTGATGCAGCATTTTTTTTTCCTACCCTACGATGGATGCACAAACTGTGTGATGGGAAATACCCGTAAACTGAGAAAAAAAAATCAGTCTTTTTTACAATGGAAAGACAGGTGTTTTTCTTCCCTTAATTTTTTTGGAACATGTCTATCATAGGCACTTCTCAACAGATGGGACATTTGAGCAACAGCATTTTTGCCCAAACTGCAATCTTGGGTCCCCAAAGTGTCACTTACACACCTGAACTAAAAATGCCAATCGTCTACACTGTTCCCCAAGACTGCGGCTATGCGAACATAACGTACACACACAATTGTAAATCGAAGTGACAGCGAGTCTTCATTCCCTGTTCAGAGTTGTTTTGTGTCATACCACCGACAGTCTTGCAGGTTCAGAGTCGTTTTTCCGCTTTACATCACAGTGACATGACGCTCTATGAGAACAAATGGAGATGAAGCATGGTGCTTCCTTCCAGCGCGGAGGCTGCTTGAAAGGGCTTGTACTCTACCCTCCTTTCATAGCATATCCTTGTACCACCAGGCCTTGGGGATACGGACCCTTCAATGCAGTTCAGCAAATTTCAGCAATGCTTTTGCTTTCTGTTTTTAATGGTGCTGGTGGTCTTCTTCTGTTTTTCCTCCTTTTCAATAAAAAGTATGAATTTTCTTGCTTGATTTTTGGGGGGGTTTGGGGTTTTTTTTTTTTTGGTCAGATCAGAAACGACACTGATTTTTGTTTCGTGCACAAGTAAGCACAAAAGCACTCTCACATTCACACACCTAAACATGGCATATGATATAAATGCACAAGTTCATCAAAACACACACACTTAAATACCACATATGTTCATGCTTAGTCATTAACACATCAATCACACACACACACACACCACACACACACACACACACACACACACACCTAAGCATCACAGATAATAAAATACACAAGTCTGTCACAGCACACTCACACACAGAGGTTATATAGACATATGGGATGAATAACTCATACTTACTCATCTCTCTCTCTATCTCTTTCTCTCTCTCTCTCTCACACACACACACAAAACACACACACACACTCACACATTCACACACCTAAAACAGCATATATGATTAAATGCACAAGTTTATCATAACGCACACACACTTACATATGACAATAGGATGAATATCCATACTTATTCTCTCTCTCTCTCTCTCTTTCCTGTTCTTCTCTCTCTCTCTCTCTCACACACACACACACACACACACTGGCACTCACACACTGACAGACTAAACATCAACATGTGAATAAATGCACAAGTTTATCATTAACAACACTCAAATATAACACATGGGATAAACATTCATACTCTCTCTCTCTCTCACTCACTCATACACACACACACACACACACACACACACACACATCCCCTCAACTACCCCCCACCCTTCCAAAGCCTGCACCCCCTTTCCCTCCCCCAATCTTTCCCTCTCACTCCAATTCTTCCCTCCCTGCCTGCCCCCTCCCCTTCTTCTTCCCCAACACTAACCTTTGCTGGCTTTCTGACCGCCACCACTGCGGAGCGAAGGGGAGACCAGCGACTCCAGAGGCAGGGGAGGGGACTACGCGTGGAAGCTGGAGCCGTCTGATGACAGCGACCTCTGTGGCTTATTGTCCGAAACTCTTCTGAACACAAACACAGACACATCCCAACATGCCTGGCGTAAGTTTCTGTCTGGACTGCGTAAGCTGATGGCTCCTCTTAACTCCTGTGAAGTTTGGGGGAAAAAAAAAAAAAAGAATTGTTGCAATGTGATGCAACTCCAGGCGGAGACTAAACACATCTTTAAAAAAAAAGGGTTTTTCTTAATTTAAGTACTGTATATCTGCCGAATATAAACAATCGAATCACAACAACACACACATTTTTCGACCTCTCAGGGTTACTCATCTTCATTTTCGTTGTCCCGAGTTTTGTTTTTCTTGCCTGAGCAGACCTAGGAGGTCGACTACACGCGTTTCATGCTTGCGTCTGGTGATTTCTTTTGTCATCATGTCACACACACACACGCACAAACACAAGTCACACACCAAACATTGACAATCACGTTTTCATGGCGTTTTTTTTTTTTTACAAATTTGATCATTTTTGACGTTGTGTGTGTAAATGAACTCTTCGGTTAGCCACCCTCTCCCGCCCACTTACTCCACATCCCCCACTTCCCTCCAAACACTACACACACACACCATGGGCACTCACACCTGCAGACACTAAACAGTCACTGAAGAATGCCTTCTCCCTTTTCATAAACAACACGCAATAATACACTGGATAACCACAGTCCATAACTACTCCGTCGCCAGCACTCCTCATACGCGGCAAACACACACCCCCAAACCAACGGAGTACCACCCTTCACACACCAGTCAACACGCCCCACCCACTTCCAGCCAGGCAACGATCAGCATCCTAGACTGCCGTAGACCCACCATTTCACAAAACTCGCACCTCCATAGCCCTCCCCGCCCGCCACCCCTCCCCATGCTTCCCTCCACTAACCTGTGCGGGCGTATCTGACCGCCACATTGCGAAGCGCAGTGGAACCACACCCAACAGTGGGGAGGGAGGGCGACGTGTGAAAAAAAAAACGTGAAGGCCGCTGATTGACAAAATCGACACTCTGGTGGCTTTGTCGAAACCTCTTCTGACAAGACAAACCAGACAACATACCACCAACTGCCATGTTAGTTTTCTGTCGATGGCGTGCTATAGGGCATCCCCGTTAACACCGTCGAATCAGCAATAAGGCGGGTGAAAAACATAAAAGAGACTGGAACAGGGGATGACATGTGAGTGGCAAACACCATCGCGGGCGAGGATCTAACCAAATCTTTAAAAAAATCAGTGGTTTATTTAGATGATGTTATACCGTATAGAAAAGCCCTGGCCGAGAGCATAACAGATCAATCACACACAAAAAACCATTTTTCGACCATCAGTCTCAGGTAAGAGTGAGCCTACAAACGTCATGGTGTGTCCCAGAAAAAATTGGGATAGTTGCTCTGCCGGAGCCCTATGAGAGCGAAATCGGCTCAGTTGGATCTTGCCCGGTGAGGTCACCCGTGGTTCTTTGACGGCCAAAATCACATAGCTGCTAAAGGCCAGTGGTTTGTTTTTTTTTAACAATTGGGATCATAGTTGGGGTGTTGGGTGATTAAATAGACTCTGCCGCACAGCAAATGTGGGACCACGCTCTCTCACATCATTCGCCAGGCCCCCGCTGGGGGGAGTACACCGCCTCGTAACCCTGCAGTGGCGGGCCAGAGGGGTCAAACGGAAAAGCCACAAACGGCGAACGTATCCACTACTCATGATACCGTATCCTATTAACAAACACAACACAGGAAGACCAAATACGAAGTCCGGACTCTTGTGCCAGTGAGACCCGCGGGCAACAAAACCGCCAAGATCCAGCCGCTCTCTGTCCAGGGAGAACCCGCGGTCACAAAACACAAGACGAGTCCGGCCGCGGGCCAGTGGATACCCCGCGGGCCCAAAAGCAGAACGACCCGTCGCGTTGCACTGGCCAGGGACACCCGGGGGGGCCATCACCACAGGCAAGGGGGAGCTGCGCTGGAAACTCCAGGGATGCCCGGGGGGCACAAAACAGCAAGACGAGCCGCCCGGGCCAGGTGATCCCCGCTGGCCACATAAACAGCCCAGGACGGAGCCGGCGCGGCCGGGATACCCTCGGGCACAAAACACCAAGACGGAGCCCGGCGCGGGCCCAGGACATCCCGGGGGCATACGGGCAAAGGGCAAAAGGGAGTGGAGGAAAGGAGAAACCGGGAAGAATCACCGATGGGCGGGGCGGACAGCACGGCCAGCGGCGAAAAAAAGAAAGGAAAAAAGAAAAAAAAAGCAGAGCAGGGACAGCTGGCAGCGCAAAAGGGAAAAGGGGCACAAAACAGGCAAGACGGGACCTCGGGCCGCCCAGGCGATCGACCCGGGGCACAAAGAGGCAAGTCTACGGCGCCCGCGCCGTCTGCCAAGGCATACCAGAGTCACCAACCACGTCAGACGACGCCGGCCGGGGCAGGGGAACACCCCTGTGCCACAAAACATGCAGATCAGCGCCCGGCGCGGCTCGGCAGCGAGACCGCCTGCGCCATAACAGGCGCAAGACGGGCCTGCCCGGGCGCCCAGGAAGACCCCGCGCACACACACCAAGGCACGAGCCGTGCCGGGGCCCGGTACACCCTGGGCCAAAACAGCGCACAGAGGGGGCCGTCCCGTCGCCAGGGATCCCCTGGGGCACATCAACAGCAAGACGGAGCTCGCGCCCCCGGGCCAGGAGCCCGGGTGGGCACAAACCACACAGGCCAAGACGACCGGCCCGGGCCAGGGCAAACCCGGGGGGCACAAAACAGGCACGACGGATCCGGCCCGGGCCAGGACGAACCCGGGGGCCCAAAACGAAGAGGGGCGAGCGGGCTCGGGCCCAGGGAGACCCGAGGCCAAAAGGCAAGACGGTCAACCGGCCCTGTCAGGAGACCCCGGAACAACCTGGCAATACCATCTCCCGGGCGCGGGCCATGCACCCGGGGGCACAAACTCAGTAGCGAGCCGCCCGTGTGCCCGTACACGCCCCTGGGCACGAAAACGGCAAGACGGAGCCGCCCGGCTCTTAAGCGTACAACCACCCGGGGTCACACCCCGCAACCACGCAATACGGTCCGGCGCGGGCCAGGAGACCCGGGGCACAAAAGCAGGCAACGGCTCCCGGCGCGTGCCAGCGGTAACCTCTGCGGCCAAAACAGCCACACGGGCCGGCCGGCGTCCAGTGCCTCCGAGCCGCGCCCCCGCGCGCCCGCCCCGCTCCCCGTCTCCCCTCGCTCCCGCTCTCCTCGCCTCGCTTCTCGCCCCGCTCCCCCCCTCCCCCCGCCTCCTCCAGGTCACAAAATCCCTCGCAGGACTAGCCCCCGGCCAGCTGGACACCCAAAGAGGGGTTGGCTCACCCCTGGGGCACAAACCTAGGCCAGGCATTCCCTCCCGTTCCCGCTGGCAACCCGGTGCCAAAACAGCACGCCCGTACCCGACGCATCCGTCCCTGTCCAGGGGCACCCGGGGTCCAAAACAGCACCACGGATCCGGCCCTGTCCACGTACACCCGTGGTCCCACAGACCGCACAGACGGAGCCGCTCCGGCGCCAGGACACCCGGGGGCACAAACGCCGACGGAGCCTGCCGGGCCAGGGAGCTCGTGGCACAAACAGCACGACTAGCCGTCCGGGCCGTGTGACACACCGAGGGCCCACAAAACATCCTACGGAGCCGGTCGCCTGGCCAGGACTGACGCCGGGGGCCAAAACGGGCACGACGACCGGCGCGGTGCCAGGGACACCCCGTACGGCACAAAACCGGCCTCCTACGAGCCAGACCCGAGTCCCGGGACACCCGGTGGCACAACAGGCACGGCATCGACCGGCCCCTGGGCCAGGGACAAACCCCGGGGGCCAACACAGGCACACGGAGCCGTCCCGGTGTCCAGCACAACCGCTGGGCGCACACCAAACACGCGGGGACGACCTGCGCGCCGGCGCCAGCGCCTCGTGGCGACAAAGGGGGGCATCCTCGCGCGCGGTGGGGCCAGAGAACAAGGCAGACGACCCCACCCGCAGTCCGCAGCTCGGCTCGGGCAACGGGAACATCCCCAGCACAAAACCGAACACCAACGGGCGGGCCTTCTCTAAGCCAAGGGGCGTGGACAGCCCTCACGGCACGAACACAGTACGCACCACCGGCTGCCGGCGCGGCCCAAGGGGGGCAGGAGCCCACAACACAAACCAGGACACGCACCCCCGGCCGGGCCGGCGCGAGCCAGGGGGTCGCAGGACAGCCCCCTGCACAACAACAGACGCTACCACCGCGGCCTGCCGAGCCAAGGTGCGCCAGGATCCAGGCCCCGGCACAACAACAGGGTAAGCACCCCGGCGGCCGCGCGACCAGCCGGGGCGCAGGACTAGCCCTACCGGCACAACAACGAACGCACCACCCGGCGTTCCGGCTCGAGAGCCCAAGGGGGCACAGGACAGCCCACGCACAAAACAGACCGCACCCCCGGCGGGGCCGCGCGACCAAGTGGCGCAGCGACAAGCCCAGTCACCAACAGGAACACATCCAACGGGGCCTGCCTGCCCGGACCCAGGCCGCGGGCAAACGACAGGGCCCGCACTCCAACATGGCGGAGAGCCAAGACCGCCACCAGGGCCAAACCAGATCCGGCGACCTCGCCTCTGGCCAGGAGGCTCGGCCAAAAGGGAGGGACCACCCCAGCCCCCCCCGCAGCTCCCCCGACTCCCGAGAACTGCAACGGTCTGGGAAAACAAGACATACGAGCGGAGACCGGGGCGCCCCTCCCCCCCCTAACGTTGTGTGCCGCAACTGTACGTAATGGATGGGAAACAAAAAGGGCCACCACGAATTTGACCGTGAGACGGACGCGAAAGGTTGTCCTCTTCTGGGGGGCAGGGGGGATTAGCTCGTCGGGGCAACAGTGCCTGGAAACCACACAGGCCATGTCGTTTATAGCACAAAAAGGGACCAGGCCACGGAGTCCGGGGGCCTGGCCAACGCACCGGCCCTGAGACCGCCCGCAGGACCGCGAAAAAAAAAAAAAAAAAAGCCTGGTCCCCTCTCCCCGGTCCATGATGTACGCTCGTGCTTTGGTCCCCCAGGCGGAAACCAGTCCCGGCCGAGTCACAGCGGGACGGCCAATGTCACCTTCTCAGCGTGACCTCTACCCACCAAGGAGGCAATGCACTCTGCCCAAGCTCGCCCACATGCAGGACACTACTTCCCCACAAGTCCCTGGATCCTAGCAGGAGCCAGCGTCCCTCCTTCCAAGAGTCCCATCCCACTGTCAGCGACAGCCTCTACACAGTGGCCCGCAACAGCTGGCTGGCAAGCGCCGGACTCTCGAAGCCAAGTGTGTGGTTGAATCTCTGCTGTGCCGCTTCGCTACAGGGGGATTTCGCCCTCTGATCTTCCATAGGTTCTTACTCCATTCTCCCATTGTCCTTCGAATGAGACTACAACCGAGGTTCCTTCGTTTCTAACACACACCATCTTGCACACCTCACGTAAAATCCCAGCACCCAACTTTCAGATGAGAAGGCCAGGCGGGCGGTGGCATGGATACATGTCCTTTGATCACTATAGCATGCACCTTCCTCAACGTAGAATAGGGATGCCCTTCGGTCGGAGGAAAATCCGTCATCACACAAAACTCTACTCTCCCTTTGCTTAGGTAGATGCGATTAAGACTTGCCCGTGCCCACATCTTGGGAGGTGTCCGAGGCAGGAGCCACTCGGCATAACGTCAAACAGAGCCCCCGCGACCTGGTCAGACCCACCCACCTACGAACCAGGAACCGCGGACACGGGCCTCACTCGCTTCACCCTATGCACACGTAACGCAGACACGTCTCCCGCTCCCCTTCTCTCCTCTCCCTCTCCTCTCTCCGCTGCTGAGACCCTGCGACCGAGACCGAGACCAACCGCGAGCTGCACGGGCATCGCCGTCAGGAGGCCGAGACGCAACAATCGCCGCAAACGGCTCCTCTCGTGAAGGGCCACAAAATTCGGCAGCCCTGTTTCTTTGCGGGGTTTTTGCTGATCAAGCATGACAAGAGAGTCGTATTCTAGTGTCTGGCTACAATACTCCATTCTCACGCTGGCACTTCCCCGCTCGGCTGCCCGTCTCCTCGCGGCAGGCTGTTTCATTGCTTTCCGTTCACAACACCTCCCTGTGGTTCAACACACCCAAGACCCCACCACACCCTAGAGACGCACACGCACACACTAGAGACACACACCACCTGCACGTTGTCGTGAAAAAAAAATCCCCCCCCTTTGGGCATGCTCTTCACATGCGGTCGGCTCCATTTCTGGATGAAACTCGACCGTGACGTGGTCTCCAGTCTCTCCTCACTAAGCCCTATAGCAAACTTAGTGAGCGTCGCTAAGGCTGAAAATCCTATCTACAGATAAACGTCTCTGAGCGTAACCAACCATCGCCACTTTCCCAGCCCCGCGTTCTGTGACATTCCTCACTTCTTTCTGCAACATGGCTTCCGTGTTGCAAACACAAAACCACCTCAATCCTATAGTTAGCCATCTGTACCCAGTGTTTTTCAAAGTGTTCACCCTTCACAGAAAAGGCTGTACTTAAACCTCGCCACAGGGATCCTGGAGCCATTATCTGATTCTCGGGCTTCCTATCCGCGGATTACCCCATCACCAATTGAGTGGGTTCTCCGGCTTCTAAAACCACTGTTCTAATTTTCCCCTTCCCACTCACTTAACACAGTTATCGCCAGTCACTCACATGCTATCCCAACTCCCCGAAATCCCCAGGTTTGTGTCCAGTTTTTGAAAAAAAAACACCTACCTAAAATAAAAACTCCCCAAAACTTTAGAAACAAATTTGGAGACAACTTGCAATGAAACTGTACGTGCTGTTACGAATTCGAAACCTATCTCACAATTAGTGTTTGATTCCCCAATTCCAGTGTAGAAAATACTTCCAGTAAGATATCCCAAACCCAGCATTCAGAATTAAAATTTGAACCACACTATTCTCTAGCAAAAAAAACTACGTCCCCGCACATTTTGCTCACACTCTAAAAACTATTCAGAAGTGTTGGTCTGCATGTTGAAAATATCCATTATAGACAAGTCAGAACTTGTTAAAAAAAAAGATAAACACCTAGAAAAATAAAACAGTGGCAAAATTTGTGTGGTCTGTCATGATCTCTTGAAAATGAGATGATTACTGAACCACCCGCCATAGTGCACACTCAGAGTAAAAATCTGTGAAATCTAATCTCGTCCACGAAAACGTGGCACCAAGGGGAAAGAACTCATGTTGAAACGGGCTGTTAGTATGCAATTCACAAACAGCGAATACTCTGCTTCTGATCGCCGAAATCATGACGATGATTAACAGCAATCTTCATAATGTTCTGACCGGCCGTCCAGCTGCCATCGTGAACACAAAACGATAGTTTCAGACTGACCACAACTTCTGGTGCTGTTAAGAATGCATCCAGTTAGGATTGCAGTGTCAGTGTTTGGTGTTTTCACTGCGCTAATAGACAATACCAACCACACCGATCATTGGCGGGTCACACATAATAAATCCCTCCCTCGTCGCAGACTATTGATGTAACCAACATTAGTCCAGGTTTGAACCCTCGGCCCTACATCCTATCCACCCGAGATCGTCAGCACTACACCCCAGTGGCGGGTGTACTCACCATCTCATACTATCACCCTGCACTCCTCTTCTCGCCCCCCCCTTGTCCCAAAACGCCAACACATACATAACCCACACTGACCATGCTTGTCCGTCAAATCATGCACGGCATTACTTACACCAGACTGCACACACTACACAATCCTTGCTCTCCTCGCTGTCTTTCATCCTACCTATGTACTCTAACAGACCCCATCAACCGATTAGGCATACACCCTATCCATCACAGGATGCACAGACACTTACCAATCTACACACACACAACACAGAAAGCGAGGCAAACACTACCAACCCGCCACATGCACACACACACTGCCCACACACACGCTACCCGAGCCCACACACCCACACACATACCACATCACACACACATCACACCAGGCTTCTCTCCTCTCTTCCCCTCCT